>JAGDQP010007648.1:0-43028 GCA_022664845.1 Lepisma saccharinum | reverse complement strand
TGAATTTCAATTATTTGAAGATGATTCACTCTGAATTTCAATTATTTAACAATGATCCAGTCTGAATTTCAGGTACTAGAATTATATAATTGTGTACGTAATGCGCATGTATTATGTATGTTAGTGATTTAATTTCGAAATTAAATAAAATAATTGAGTTAAATTGAATTTTTTGTAATTAAAATTTATTATTTGGACGAACAAACCTTCTGAGCCACGCTAGATAAGTGTATGCTTATAATTGAGTAGTCGTTTGTAGAGAGAGCATTTGTCCTCCTTTTGGCCCGGACAATCTAGCTTTTGATGACCACTGTGTTTGACTTATTAATCGAACTGGGTGCTTGTAGTAGTTTCATTTTTTTAAAAAAAAATCACTTTAATTCCCTGTCATTTGATGGTTTCAGTCTGACATTTTCAAAATTTGTAAATATTTGGTAAACTTAACCGCTAGATTGCTTTCCAAATAATAATAATAATAAATAAAGAACTAGATTTGGCGAGAAAGCCATTAAATTGGCTTGTTAAGTCCGAACACCAACTTTATTTTAACTTGTAGAATGGAGATATAGTGATACTTTTTAAGCTTTCCTGCAGAACAAGCGCCTACTCAAAGCTACTCAAGGAGGAGGGAAATATCCACGCTAAGTCAAAAGCTTTAATATGTGGATACACTACAAACGTAAATTCTTGTAGGTTGCTTGGACACTAAACGTAATCTTTAGTTTAAACGTCGTATTAATTACGCTTCTAATTCTCTTGTATTTTATACATATCTATTACCTCAGCCTACTTATCGTTTAGCAATCAAAACAAAAATGTATGGTTAATTAAAAAAATAGTCCCCCACAATCTTGCATTTAAATTTTGTTTAGATTGTTTAAGTGTCTTACTTTTTAACCATATATTAATGGCCACCTTAGTTGTTCGTTTGATCCCCGGTGCGATTGGATGGTTCGAAATTCAATTCAAACTACGGGTTCTAATGTTACGACATTGATATCTCCAACTGATGGAAGCTAATGAACTACTATCTGTTCATCTTACCGATGCATCTTCGCAAAAATATTCTTTCCTTTACCGTTATCAACAGGGACATCAGTTTTGTAGAAATGCAAGGTATTACGTTATCAGATATTTCTAAGTATTTTCACCCCTTTTAAATATCCCCCTCCCCTTTTCTTTCATTATGCCATCTGGTAACCCGTTTGTGGACGTTTTTCCATCAAAGTTTTGGGTCATTGTAGAAATTAGAAAAGGGAAATCAAGTTCAGTGGACTGAAATGATTTGATTAGATTCATTTATGAAATATAAAACACGGCAGTGGCTTGAATGTACTACTTGACTGACATTTGTTCGTTTCTTTCTAAAACTAGGGCTTCTATTGTTGCTTTGTTCCGCTTTCCCTTGTTATTCTGTAACTGTTACCTCTAAATTCTCAGAAATCTAGAAGTGATAGTGGAGGAAGGTCTTCTGACGTTTCAACTTAATGAAGCACATGAGTAAAACCCTTCTTGTTGACCATTCTGACTGAGGTTCTTCGGTTTCACGAGACAAATGACGGGATGTTACGTCAGATCAAGCCCAGGCCAAAATATTCGACACCCTGGAAGAGTGATCGCTGATACATTTCGATTCCACAATCCGGATTAGAATGCTAGAACGTTCCAGGATTTCAATATTCAGAACACACACCTAGCCACCACCCGCATGAAGAGGAAATAGGAAACAAGATCTTCCTTCCGCAGCGTAGGGACTCACGAGAGAAGGGTCTGTTTCGAAGCACGTCACGAAAAAGAGCAGAAAAATCGCGTTTTTCCTGAGCTTGGCACACAATATTAAACAAATAATCAATTAAATACACTCCTAAAGAGTCAAAGAGCAAAGCTAGTTAGGTTTGCGCGAATTTTTCTCACTTTAAAATTAAAATTCAAAAGGTCGTTTTAGGAGCCACAAGGTTCCCGCCAAATTTCCTTAATCATCTTCCAACTACCAAATCGTAAACATATTCCTGAATCCTTTTCCTAACATGGGTCGAAGGAAGAGTGGAAGAAGAAGCAGCAGCAGAGAGAGCAGCTTATCTCCAAGTAAAGAAGAAAATTCCAAAAAAGAGAACAAAAATAAAAAACCCAAGTATACCAAGGATGATTTTCTGAAGAAAAATTCATCTGATGAACAGAACACTTCAAGGAAGTCGAAAACGGAAAGCAGAAGGGGACGTATGGAGCAGCTCATTGAAGAGAATGAGGAAGAAATTTTGATATTCGATTCAACAGCATCAAAAATCCAAACTAACAGTCAATCCAATGATGGGAAGAAAGATACTGCACCTCCTAATATTCCTCTTTCCTCTCCAGCAAATACACCAGTAAAATCTAATGAAAATACTAAAGAAAAGTTAACAGATTCATCTCCGCATTCCAATAATAGTCAATCATCCAAAGTAAAAAATCCGATATTTAATACTAATCCTTACTCTCCTAATTACTCTAAGAAGTATTCAGATCCACATACCGACATATACACATGCATAAATAATGATGTTCCTGCTTCAGATTCTAACCAGACAGTTAATAATAATAAATTAAACGGAATTAATACAGAGAAAGAAGTAAATGATAATACAGAACAATCATACAAATACATAGTGCTTATTAAGAATATCAGAGCAGAACTCAAAAATCCGTTGGCATTCCAGAAGTTGATTAAACAGAAATTACCAAACATTCAATTGACTGTATATCCGGCTATGAAGATAAATGGAATCAGAGTGATTTTAAGTAAATTAAGTAACGAGAAATTTCTAAAAGCTTTTCAACCCTCAGATTTCGGCAAGGGATCCATTATAGAGTCATTTACTGAGAAACAGGGAATAGCACAGAGGCCATTCACAAATACTACTTTCACTTGCGTAGTTAAAGATGTAAATATAAATACAAAAATTGAAGATCTAAAATACCATCTAATTAAAGAAAGGAAAATCCCACTCACTAACATTACGAGAATCAGAAATGACAAGGGACCACTTTCCATGATTAGGCTATTTTCAAATAAACCGGAAGTAATAAGTTCACTCATTACTCAAGGACTTACTATTGGTTTTACGAGATTCAAGGTGGAGAAGTCACGTTCTACCGGAAGACCTCATCCCTGTAGAAATTGTCAGCAATATCATCTCAACTACATTTGCAAAGAAGCACCTTTGTGCTATAAGTGCGGTAAAAATCATTTGAGCTACACTTGTAAAGCTACACCAGATAGAAATTATTGTGGTACTTGTAGATTAAAGGGTCACAGAACGGGGGCCTCAAATTGTCCACGTAGGCCACAAAATAGAAATTCATTTCTTCCGGAAAAGGTTTATAAATCAAAAAATAAGGAGATTTACCTATCAGAAAGAAATAATTCAAATGTGAATAATCAAAATAATGTCGAAAAGAATCTGCAAAATCATAACAGTGCTTTACAAGAGGGTTCAGAAACTAACAGCCGTTCAGTTAATGAAGAAAACTTAAATAACAGATTAAATGATTTGACAGATAAATTAACACGATGGGTTACAACTATTTTGGCTTTGGGGATACCAAAAGATTCTGAATCCTACTCAAAAATCACTCAAGCAATAAATCTGGCTACAGAAGAAATCTTTCAGAGCAGGTTAAATATTCTACATTCCGAAGAGGGACATCTCTTTGTACATTCTCAACCATTCATCAGAAACTTGAAATCAAACAATTAAAAGTAACAAGCAACAACATTAACAAATAATCAACATATAACAAACAAGTTTTATGTCGCAGGGGACTTCCAGCTTTCAGCATTCAATTTAAAGCTTTCAGTCGAAATTGCAGCAGGGACTCTCAACAATAACTACCTTTTAAACGCAATTCAACCCATATCCAAACAAAATATTCCTTATACCTAAATTATTAAATACATTAATCACTCTTAAAGTGGCTTATACATTAGACATACACTTCCTGTGCATTAGTAACTTCCTTTATTTCTAGCATACCTCCAAATATCACGAATTAAATACAAATCATACTCAAATATTAAATAAAATAAATTGTACTTATTTCAGTTCTCCGATTCTTTCTTCAAATTTCATTGTCTTTTAATCAAATAATTAAATAAAAAATCATAAGGATGATAGTGGCTTTTGATGGCCAGAAGTCCGGCCTTGGTGGCCCTGCGGGCCCTTGGCAATTTAACGTTAGTATCCTTCCGTGTTGTCCTTGATTACTGTTAGCTTGAACACGGGTTCATGTATCGGGGAGATTCACTGAACGAGAGCCCACGTTACCGAAAGCTGGTCATTACAAGTTCTGCGGATCATTTAGGACGTTCATAAGAATACAATCTTTGATTATTACCAGATGAAAGCATGAATTCATATTTTAATTTGACTAGCTTATTGATTTGTAAATTTAGGATATTGCACTTCCCTTTTGTCTGTCATTTTGTGGCCTTGAGTGTGTTTCGTCCCTTACATTTCCGTCACTCTCAATCCCTCGTGTCTTAATTGGAATGTCGTCCGAGTTCATACAGTAAGAATTATCTATCCACGTGTGGTTTCCTGTATTTTTGAATACTTGTTTCCTATTACGTTCTGTCGTTGTTTTTGCAGCACGTGCGAGTCTGGTGGGCGCTTCAAGCCTTCATGTATGATGTGTTGCATGTATGTTATTGATTCCTAAGGAACAAAATGTCATAAGCAAAAGAAGTATGTTTTCTCACTATTTTATTTCAACAAAGGATAGGCACAATTACTCGAGATTGTTTACTGAATTTTGACTTTCTAGTGTTTTGCGTTTAGTCGGTTTTTTTTTTTTTAATTCCTGACTTTCGGTTTTGAATATACGTTTTCCACACGTTTGTTAAAACTTTTTACTTGCTTTTACCTTTAAAATAGCCCTAAAAAATTTGAAAGCGGTCCCCATGATACAGTGGTTAGCGTTATCAACTTCGGATCTGCAGTGGGGGTTCAAGCTGTAGTGCCGGACATGCTGATTGAGTTTTTTCCGAGTTTCCTCAGTTTCACCATAGAACTGCCGGGGTGGTACCTAAATAAAGGCCCTGGGCGCTACCTTCCACACCCCTTTTCTGGAAGAGTGATCAATGAGGCAGTTCATTGTTCCCTCAAGCTTACGGACTTTACACCATAGCTGCAGGCTCGTAAACGATTTTTTAAAATCAAGTATGTTGGAGGGTGGAATCCTGTTACAACCCCTATATTGAATATTTTATTCAGTAATAGTCAACATTCTAAAGTATAGAAACTGATGTTTTCCATTCGGAAAGCGCTGGTTTTGAATCGAGCAGCCGACCATCCTGACAGGACTTTTGTCACGGGATAACCGTGAGATGCTAGTACCTTAAAACTACAGTAAGTCCTGCTTGACTAAGTTTAAATATAATGTTTTCCGATTCTGAAAGTCAAGGATGTGCATAGATGATACGAGAGGGGCGGGGGACAGGGAGCAAGATTAATCTTACACACTGCTCTTTGTAATCAATACCTCACGATAAGGTCTTTATACTGTGTGTGTGCGGTTGTAACAGTTTGTAACAAAGTAAACAGACCTTATGTGGAGAAATGTCCTTGCATAAAAAAATGACGTTTTACGTGGAAGGCTGGGCTGTCAGCTGTGTGTGGTGATATGCATGTGTAAACACACACACTATTCACGGTATGTGCCCAGCTTATGAACGATGCTATTTTGTTATTGTTGTTGTTGGCATTTTGATATTATTATACTGAAGACTGCCAAAGTCACTACTCCACTTCTTTCTTCTGAATGGCTCCGGTGATCTCTTTAGAGAAGAGCGGAAAATAATCCCTGACCTAGATTCGATGCGCAGTCTAGTAGCTGGAGACTCTTCCCCCAACTCCATCTTTGTGTACAATGTCCCTGTGTCCCGATATGAATCTGATTGTCTTCCTTGGGAAAAAAAAAAAAAGATTTGACCTACTTTACTTGCACCACCGACTTCCTCGTTTTTATACGTTACATATCTTTTGAGACTTGTAAGTTCTGCCAAGTTTTGAACCGATGTTACTCAAACATGGAAAGTGTGCGAAGGAGAAGCGAGATTACTTCAGTGCCCAGTGGTTAGTTACATCATCGCGCTTGAATGTCATTGTAGGAAATGGCTGTGAGGAAACCTTTTGCTGTAGCTGTTCCTTAGATCGTACTAGGCTAATGTCATTCCTCTTATCCATCACATTAAAAGAGGTGGAAAATTTTCTGGACTTTTCGATGTGGGTCAAGGGATATTACCTGAATAAATAAAAGGTTAAGATGCGTCATGACCTCGCATCTCTGAGGTGTTAATTAAAGTGTCTTCTTTTCTTTCTTTTCTTATTTCTTTCCTGAATGTCACTTTGCACTGAGGTGTGACAAATGCTGGCTCGATGTCACGAACATTTTGTTTGTTTGTGTGGGTATGTACGTGTTATTTAAAAGTCTAGTGCGAGGAGAGATTTTAGACTTTCGTCATTGAGGTAAGGGGCTTCCTCCTTCACCTTCAAGGTGATCTGACTGTATACATGATGTCTAAAACGGAAAAACACAAAGATTTTTTAAATCATTTTCTTCCATGTTTCATATACAGCACCGAGGCCATCTTACACTGAAATTTGTAACAACATAAATGCAATAGCCTGGTCTAGAATCAGACAATTGTAAACCAGAACACATATTGCATTGTCATGATACTAGATCATGAGCGTATATGATATGCTCACACATCAAGTATCGAACAGACGTTCGGAAAACTATTCGTCCAATCTTGTCGTAGTGTATCGCCAGGAAGTACTGCAGATTAATAATTTACTGCCGTAAATATATTCTCAGTACTCTTTCATAACCATATTATTATTTTTATAGTCAGTTACCAATAAAATTATTTAAGAGAAACAGTAACTATAACAGGCGATTTCTTGAAAAGAACGAATGGAGCGTAACGATTCGGCCGGGTGATTCTGTGGACCCCTGCCGCCAGACGTTTCGTAAATCTCCCGTGACTTGGTGCCAGGGTTCAAATTTTGTTTCTATGTAAAAGAATATATTTTAAGTATTCATTGCTTGTAGCTCTCAGGTACAGAAATGTTTCTGGATTTTAAAGCATTTACGAGCTCGAAGAGTCGTGACGTCTTTTCTTACTAAAATGAACCCCCCAAATAGTTAGGAGACGACTGTCCTGTACGTAACATAACAGAGTGAAGTTAATAAAAATAAATGGTAATTTCTTAAAAACATACTGTGAAGACTTCGAATCTGTAAATTCACATGGTTTTTGAAGGAAAGGTGAAGTGAAAATGTTAGTGTCCGATTGAGATATGACACCAAATCTACTACTATTTGACAAATATGCACAAGGTAGAGATTTTTTTTTTAATTTAATTTTACCAAGATGCATAATACGTTAGTTTTTCAGTTATTTGGTTTAGTTTTTTTTTTTTTTTTTAGTTTTAGTTTGTTTTCCTAATGATAAAATTTTATTTCCAAAAAAAAAAAAAGGTAGTTGTATGCAAACATTCCATATGCGACGCTAGATTGGTTCTAATCCACCATTTCGATAGTGAAGGTTTATTTTGCAGAATCTTTTGTTTTGGGGATATTTCCTGACGTAAATCACATCTTTGATTGAAATTTTGATTATGAAACATGGAAGTTTGTTTTAAGGTATTAGTCAATGTATATTTCTTGTATTGTAAATAAATTAAACAAAATTTCTTCAGATGGTGTGAAAATTTAAAAAGAAAAAAGTATTACAATACTGAGAAACAAATAAGGATCTAAGCTTCTCAAGGTTGAATCCCTTCTGGAATCCCCCGTTTTTTTTTTTGTTTTTTTTTTCGTATACTTATATAATCAAGCGTTGAGTTTGTTACTGCTTTTCCTCCTCTCTCTCTTTTTTTCTGCACCATAGATATGTTTAGGTGTTGTTACTAAATTCTCTAGTGTTTAGTTTCCTTATGACGCACGATTACGAGATACTATTTACCGTTAGAGGCAGTTTTTTTTCAATCTGATTGAAATCTTTTATTTGCTTTGGTGTTGCGTTTTCCTTATTTTCTTAACGCACGAGAAAACATTTTCCACCATATTAATTTCTTCCTCCTCTTCCTTTAGCCATACATGCAAGTACTGTGAGATTCACACACACAAAATAAAAGTTTATGGAAAGATTTTCTGAACCTCCAAAATTGTCATTATAATGTTCAGCAAAAGGCGCTTCAAGGCAAGTTGTCTTTTCTGTTCATTCCGATCTATCGCTTTCTTTTTTGTCTCAGCATCTGATTTGAGTTCTGTAATACTGTCAAGCGGTTAAGTTCGTCTTCTTCCCCTCTCCCTTTTACCCTTTAACTCCAGCATAACTTCGAGTCCTTACAGTTTCTTTTTCCTCATCTTAATTCTGTCAAATATTCTTCGTCTGTCTTCGCTATTCTCCTTAACACTTTTTCATTACACATCTCTTGTGTCCATCCGTTTCTTGTTTTTTTTTTTTTTTTTTTGTTTGTTTGTTTTAATCCTTGTTCAAGTCCACATTTCCAAAGATCTCAGTTTCTTTTCATCCATAAACTATACAGCAGTAGCATTAACATTTCATATGTTCAGCTTGTTATATACATAGTTTCGATGCTGCCACATTTTGGTACTTTTTTTGGACTTACAAGGGAAGGTCATGAATAGGACCTCTGTGTAAAACTTTCACAGTTTGCTGAACGTGACGAGATAATAAACGTGTGTCAAGTTCTAAATTTCACAGCTTTATAGAATCAGAGTTGTAACGATATTTGGTTGTATCGTATGGTAATTTCATTATGCACTCCCAAAGTGATGCGCTGTTAAATATTACCATCACTTTTCTGGGAGAAAGTCAGCCAAGTGGCTACATGGAATATTACTAACCGAAATCAGAAATCGTTGTTTCCAAGAATATTGCAATAAAGAATACTTTGAAATTTCTCGACTATTGTTGAGGATTCCTTCATTATTATTTAGACTACTGTTATTTTGTCAGCATTATTCTCGATTCTTCAGTGTTTTCAGTCAGGAAAAATGGTTGGACATTGTTAACAGTGCAGAAATGTTGGGTATATTTTGAGTTCTGAATTTTCCATCTTAAACCTTACGTTTTAGTGTTTCTTTTCCATTATTGTACTTTTTTATGCCAGAGAAAAGGAAAGTAATACGAAGGAAATGAAATTGATAAAGTGTGATTATTAGTTATAACCTGTTTGGCAGATCATTTTTTTTTTTTTTTTTTTAATTCAATCGTGTATTAGAATATTTTCTCAGATTTTCTTGTCCCCGTGATTTCTTTGCTAGAATTCGAGTAAGCAGAAAGACAACTGATTATAAATTGTGGGAAAATATTAGTGATCAAAGATATAATGGAAAAGATATTACTATAAACATAATATTTAAGATAACGTGGGTACTTAAGATCACCATACAGTTCCATCAACCTTATCATTGTTCTGCCGCATCAAGTTAGCTAAACCCTGCACTTTCATCCAAATTTTGGCTCTTTTTTTTTTTTTTTGTTTTAGAGTACGATTTACAGCGTGTATCTCTCTACGTTGCATATTCGCTGCACTCTACGCTGTTTTCATTCTCTTAAAAAAAAAATATGTAGTGCATTTTTTTGTTTTTGGATGGTAATTTGAAAATGACCATATAAGTGGCGAACATAGATAAAATCACTAACATAAGAAAGAGGAGGTATTATTGCATGTGGCAGGTTCATGACTAGGCATAATTAATAATTGCATTGCCTGCAGGGTAAACATAATGTGTTGAAGCTTTGACAGCTGTAAACCTATCATTAACATGTCTACCTGAAACACGGGTTTATTTTTACCGCTCAGAATGCGGTAAATCGGTATACTAGCCGTTTCTTTTATAATAGTGTTTTGCGTGGCCTTTGTTTCTTTTTTTCATTAGTGATGACGTCAATTGGTTGCTACTATAATGATTTGTCAGGCTTAAAAATCGTGCTAAACTTTTTTTTTTTTTACTTTAGAAATAAAGAATTTGTTGGCAGGTACTATTGGTTCACTATTTTAGACGGGTTCAACAGGTTTCAAATAGAGTTGTTAATAAAAAAAGAATAAAAAAGTAAATTTCCCTACAGCTAATATTTATTTTGAGAATTTTCGACCTTCAAAAAGCAAATAAAAAGAAAGAAATGGAAAGGATTTTAATGAAGATAATAATAGGTTGTTCAAAATAATATTATTTCTCTTCTTTTTTAATATATTATAATATATACTCACGACACTTGTAATGCAAATAATAATTATGTCTTTACATTGCTTGTAATTAGGAAGTCTTTCATCGAGTGTTGTCTTCTGTATTTCCGCTGCTCCTGTACTGTGTATTTGTGGTTCTTTTTTGGATAAAGCTGCTGAGAGTTCTTTCAATAAACGAGAGTCAGTCAGAATTTTTTTTTAAAAGAATTTGGTATTTTGTTCCTCCAAGGACAAAATTGACGTCAGAGTTTATAAGTAGTCTGAAGGGTGGACGAGATCTTCAACTTAAAATGATCAGATCGTTACAGTTGAATTTGCAATGTCTGTACGTGTGTTTTCTGTAGAATAAATCTATTACCATAACGAAGAAATTTTCAAAAGTTTTACAAAAGGGTAGAAAGAATGTTTAATCGAAGCTTGTGGCGAATTTTTGTAGTCATTTTATCTAGGAGGAAAAATACAATGAACAAAATCCACTTTCGCCGCAATAATCATTATCTGACCTGCGAGCATCCATTCTACCTCGGATTCAAACTCGAGTGTGTTTCAAATCCCACTTTAATACCGTAGGGCCCGGTTGCATAAAAAAAGCTAATCCTAATACAGGATTAAATCTACACGCCATAGATGAAATATTTATGGCTATATATGCAGTGAAGTCCCGGTCGTTCATTTCCTTCCATGCCACCTGGTGTCAGTCCAGTCGAACTAGAAATGAAGTGTTTGTAAAGCCCCTCGTACACGATTCAATAAACATAGAATCAAATTCTACGTCGTCAAGCACGATCCAACTGGAATAATCAAAGGGTTGTATTCAAGTAGTGTTGAAAGTGCTTGGATGGTGCTCGTACACGATTCGATAAGTTAAGCGGAAGTGTAAAGGAGCCAAAAGCACATGAGTCGATTTGCTCTTTCTGCGTTGAAAGCGGGAACATGGAGTGAATGTTAAACATGATATGCGTCGCTTCTAATGGAATAATAACCTGCTTAACGGCTGCGATTCCGTAGTTGGTGATGCCTCGAACATCGACTTTTTATTGCTTTATTCAAAACTCTTTTCAATCCTTATAAATTTCTATTTATTTCTGCTTACACGCACTTCTATAAACATCTAACGACAACTGACAATCCAAAGTGAAAATGCATAGTTAATTATTATTTCGTTACATACGCTCTCCAGTTGATCAAGATAGCGCCATGTGGAGGCATACTAATCGTGACACCTTGTATCGGAATAGATTTATTTGCGTTCATTACTACATGCAGATTGTAGGGATGCGGCGGAATATTAATAGCATTGCGTCGTATTATGAATGACACATTATTTGCTACAAAAATAATGGCCACAATGTTGAATAAGCAAAGGCGGGTTAAAGAAGGTTAGATTTTTTTATTATATGCGATGCATGGTTTAATGTGCTCGCTCACCAACGTGGAAGCAGCCAAGTAGTTCCAAGTACTTTTCGCTATTTCATACACAAATTAATGTGTTCGCTCACCAACGTGGAAGCAGCCAAGTAGTTCCAAGTACTTTTCGCTATTTCACTCTAATTTAATACTTCCATGACCCGAAACTTTGTTATATTTTAAGTTACAACACTTTCACATACGTTGGAAAAGATTACATTGTTCTGTGCCGTATAATAAAGTGTACCCAGATACTTCTATGTTTAGCAGCTTTGAACTTCCTACATACAGTAAATAAAAACTCGACCTTTCCACATAAATTATGAGCAACTCAGTGGCACTTTAAATATTAATATCCTACTGCTTCTAAATACAATACGAACTTTATTCGGAATTATAATAAACCCTCTGTATCAATTTCTATTGCAATAGTGATTGTGCAAAAACTACAGAAGAAATATCAGGTAGATTTTACCTCAGCAAGATGCGATGGAATTTCTTGTAGCGATACTTTATTTTATTTTATTTTGATTTTCTGATAATATCTTTATTTCGCATCATAAAAACAAGGCTTTAAAAATTCCCTGCTCCACGTTCACATCTTAATTTTTAGCATTCCGGAAGCACAGTTGTCACGTGTTCAAGTCACCAGTGATGTGATTGGTAGATCACTGCGTTGAATTCAATAAAATTAGGACAGGTTCTAAATAGGACGAATTGGATGAGAAGACTTGAATTCAAGAGATTTCCTGTGTGGAGTCTCTGAATCGTGTACGAGGGACTTAAGCCATGCGCGCAATATCTACGTTTTTAATCTATTGCGGGTCAATAAACTGATTAACTGAAGTACCAGATACCAAACTCGCACTCTGTGCTTTTTACGGTTTTTAAATCGAATGCAGAAACATTCATTGCGTTTCTTCATATGTTCAGCTATCATGAGGTAAATCAAATGGGTTCATGATCTAGAAGATTTTATTCGGGGAACTCGTGGGGTCTCACGAAAATTATAAATAATGCATATCGACTCTGTGTTAAATATAAAATAAGAGACCCTAATGTTCCTTAACAATTCGTTGTACTACCTTAGTTAACCACAAAATATCATGAACAATATGTGCTATTATATACGTATTTCAGGATACGTATGAGTAATACAAGTGTTAACACTAATTATTTCGGGTAAAGCAGACCAAGCAGCTCGTGGGGCCTCTTCAGGAGCTAACACCACAGATAAACTGTGCTAACACTGACATTCAGCATGTTCCATTTCAGGACATGCTGATACTATCGGCAGGTTACAGGGAATGAATGACAGCGACGTTGCTGTTAATAAATTGAAAGAAATTAAGGTAATTGTTGCTCCATGGAAATCTTGCCGAGATAGTAGTTGTAAAGAACTACTTTTATGTCGCGTACTTATAGGACACAGTCGCCTGACGCACCGATATCTTTTGCGACGTTTGGATCCACCTCATTGTAATAATTGCAATGAAGTATTCGTCACGGTTTTTTTTTTTATTATTATTAAGACTGTCCTGGATGTAATCATCTCAGACAACGTTCTTACATTCCCAGTGACATGGCGCCAGTGTTGGGTGATGAATCTGATGTTTTGCGGAGAATTTTATGTAGGGTGACCAACTTTTTATAATGCCAACCCGGCACACATCTTGTTCAACGCAAAAAGAAAATAACCTTTACATTGTATATGTGTTTGCGCATGTGCTATTACTTGTGCAAACACAACTATATAAAACATATTAACATTAAAATACGTTTTGATTCGATTGTTATCGTAAATGATGTTAACTTATTCTTCTGTAACTTTGTTCCCTCCAAGAAAAATATTTTTGAAAAACTAAAGAAAAATAACGAATTGGCATGTGTTTATGTCATGGGACTTACTAAACCAAAATTTGAAATAAGGAAAACAAATCCTATTTTCTCTGCTAGATAGGCCTAAAGTTTTTTTTTTTTTAACATCCAGTATTAACTTTTTTTTTTTCCTTCAAAAGTTACTAGTTTCTAACATATTTACAACCTTTGTTTTATTACTTATATTCTTGCTGCATAACAAAAGTTTTACACATTAGCATTTTGATACATAAAATCGTTCTTTGTCTACTAGATAGATAGTTTTGCATAAAATGTTAAATAATAGAGAAGAGTCGATACCTAAATTTCGCTTACTCGTTACTGATACTTTTTCTGACCTTCGATACTCGATACCGTACTTTCCTCACCAGTGTTACACAATATAAATAATATTTATCATAATTCAAAGTAAACTTCAAATATGCAATTTTTTTATTCTTTAACTCCTTGACTTATTCTATTTTAAATATTTTTATTTTGCGCATTGTTTACTACTTTCTTTTACATAATTTTAGAAGGCGTCTTTTAAACATTTGAGACACTGTTTGTTATACTGTTATAATTTCGTTCGCTTTAAGATGTGCACCAAATTAATAAACCAACTAATCACGATCTTAAAGTGCAAAAAACGTTTAATGACTGAAAGGAATGTCATAGATTTTTGTTAAATACGAAAATTTCCATTCTATCAGGATCAAGTGGAGCCCTTGTTTTGTTGTATTTTAATCTTGCTGTACTTAAACATCTCTCTGAGCTGTTGAGAGGTGGTATGCACAAATATTTTTTTGGCAATTGTCTCCTTTTTTAATAATTTGTTGGTTTTATTCAGTAGTCAAGTCTTGAGTGTCAGAATATATTCCAAGTGCTAAAAATGGATTTGAATGAAATACCCACTTGGATGCTCGGCAAAGTAGATCCAATGCCACATGGTTCGATCCCATGTCACAAAAAAACAAAACAAAAAAAAAACGCATGTATTAAAGTTAGTAAGCAACAATTCTTTCTGCATTCGATTTTAAAAGCGAAAAAGGAGATGGTATCTGATACTCCAGTTTATTGACCCGGTTTAACATAACTTCATTCCTAGTTCGACTGGATTGACATCAGGTGACATGGAAGAAATCAAGAAAAGTAGCGAATGGGAATTCTCTACGTACAGTATACATCTCTATAAATGTTTTATCTATGACGTGTAGATTAATTCCTGGTTCAGGATTAACTTTGTTTATGGTACATGCCTAGGAGTTCTCGTTCTCAAGAACTTCGTACTCAGATAGGACGTAAAGAACGACTAAAAAACGTATGTTTGGTTGCATAGCCTAATTGTTGGCCACATCGATGCATTTCTAAATTCGAAAATTATGCAAACCTAGTCGTTGGAAGTAAATTTATTAATTTTCGAAATGTAGCTTATCAAAGTAATATATTTATGTATTACGTTCTGAAATTAGTATTTTATTTCATGTTTCGACTAGGCTACGCAGGAGCTATATATATATATATATATATATATATATATATATATATATATATATGACCCATGTAATATCCGCATCGTTAATAAGCGAAAATGAAATAACAGGCATTTAAAGGTATGAAATTAGTACTCTGAGTTTAGATAATACTATTCTATGTACTTGTGCTTTTTCCTTTTATTTTATTTCTATATATTTTCCCAAATTAGGTCTACTTTTTAAATGTATAATGAACCCAACATAACGTTTCGGGAACCTTGAAAGAACAGCGACGGAACATGAATTCTTCCTTCTTCATAAAATACGTAATAACAAGAAGGGTGGATGAAATTAGGAAATAAAAGCTTAATCATTTACCTGAGTTTTACGTAATCTCAGGCTGTTCCTTAATTTTAATACACTATGCGTATGGGCGGAAGGATAATTATGTATTGTGGTCTTAATTCACGGCACGATCCTTTACCTGGTACGGCTGTGGATGGTCAGAAATAGTCCATCCAGATTCCAGACGTCCTCGTGGGCTGTTGGCAAATATCGCTGCTTGTGAATCAACACTGGACCAAATAACCCGAGTATAAATAAGGCTTACGCCCGTCATCTTGATTGAAATATTCAAGTCACTCCACTCCGAGCCTTGAATGAAGATCAGGACCGCTATTGTTCCGTTACTTTTCGCCTCGGAAAATGTGAATTTCTTCAGTGGACTAACACGAATTGAAGCCTTCTGTTATTGATCTTACTGACAGAGGTGTTTCACTTTAATTTTCACCATGCAGACAAATGTTGGTACGGCAGGTAAACAAAGATTCTTCCCTGTTCTCGAAAGAGTATTCGCCGAGGGAAGTAATCTTCCAGTCATGTGATGGAAATAGGTGATTCAATAAAATAGCGATCTTTCTAATTGTAGCCCTAATTGCTGTAAAAACTAAACCTGTAAAGTTTGTAAGTAAAGAAGCCCTTTCTGAGTGGCAAGTGTTGATACTGTCAGCAAAACTGAAACATGTGCATCATCTCCTACTGCCAGTCCATAGAGATACGTAGCACTTGAAGAAGTTGAGTGTCATAAATGATTTTACAGGCCCTCATACTTGCACGAAAAGTCAGTGAAGATGTATCTCTTTGTCCTATTTTGTTACAAAGACCATTCTTCCAAGAACAAGTTGGATGTATGCTAACATTTTCCTAATGATTGTACAGTATTTTCCTTGCGTATGTATCCACATCAGTCCATTCAACTACAGATGCACCATGAAGAAACAAAAAAGAACAAGGTCTAACTATATTTTCCAGTGTGTAAATAAATGACTTTGGTTTCGTTAGTAACAAACAGATTCGTTGTCACTCATATAAATGTTTTGAATGACCAATGTTGTTACTTTGTTTACATGAATAGGAACTGTGTCATTTATACTCTCTGCTTATGACACTTCCCAACGATTTCGATATGCTTTGACTTTGAGACTAGAAGAGAAAGTTGGAAGATGAAAGTAAAAGGTATTTTGGATCAGACTTTAAAAGGAAAAACACCAAGCACTCTGACCTCCATTCTGGGTGAAATGGTTACTGTATGAGAATTAAGCAAATTGAAGATAAAGGATTGTTTTTCTTTTGGAATT
Organism: Lepisma saccharinum; assembly: GCA_022664845.1. NCBI lineage: Eukaryota > Metazoa > Arthropoda > Insecta > Zygentoma > Lepismatidae > Lepisma > Lepisma saccharinum. The sequence goes on along the minus strand of JAGDQP010007648.1, from coordinate 26,387 downwards.
TTACGATGTCAATACGGAAGTAGATGTCTGTTAATTGTCTGGGTTACATCCCTGGCTCGAGTTCTGTTGCTGGCTATACTGACTGACGTTTTGCAGAATTTTCATTCACTTTCTTATATGTTTGTACTTACTAAGAATATGCATTATTTTCTTTGCCATTTTGTTTTGAAGAGCAAACCGATACCCAAAATGTAACACTTTTACCTTTGAACTGTGAATTGCTCGGACGTACACACACACATAGACAATATTAGACCCCTGTGTGCAACAGTATGAAGAAATAGACAGTAGGAAAAAAAATGTGTTAAGGATTATTTCTGTTTTTATTTCATGGTAAATCAAATTAAGTTACACAATTTTTTTTCTTCATCCATTTTTACTTCCAAGCTTGGTCAATATGTAAATATAGCTGGGTGTACAGTACTTAATTTCTGAGAGTGGGATTGCAGCTACTTACTGGTAAAATATATTTGCCTTTTATCTTTCCACACTTCCATCTAATTTATTTTCATCCATTCCCATCCACTATATCTTATGCTGTCCTCCAATTCCTTCACATACCTGTCTTCGTCTAGGTATCTTCCTATCTATTTACCATTCTAATACCTGTCTTGCTAGCTTTTCTTCATTTTTGCATTTAGTGTTCCCATATTATTTGAGCTTCTTCATTTCTAGCCTGTCTTTTAAAGTATTTCTGGTACTCGATGTCTGTCTCTCTCTCTCTATTTTATTTCTTTCATTTCTGATTTTATCCCTTCTATAGTAGCGATTTTCAACATACGAAATCTAATTTCATATCTTGTACCTTAAATATGCAAAATGTCTTCTATAATTTTTATAATTCTGTATTCTAAAATGTAATTCATTCTCTTTGTTTTATTTTAGGTAAGAGTTGTTCGGGGGCTAGTACGTGTAAGAGTAAGTACTACATTAATACCTTGTATATTTTTAAGTCCAGTATTTTGGTTTCTGAAGTTTAAAATCAGTGATGCCCTACCTTGTTTTGCTCATGGGCTACATTAACACGATCTTCGCAGGCCTGAGCATCATGTGACATAAATAAGACTAATCATACGCGTCGTTTAGGCTGTATTTATGCAAACGCAGTTTTCAAGTGACTTGAGAACCACACGAACGGTGCGTTCTATAATACAATGGAAGCAAATGACTGTGTTTATGAAAATCTCGCGCGATTTTCTGTAGCTGGGTTCTCAAAGACCGCGATGATCTACAGAATGCGAGAAGATAAAACAATGGATTTGTTTATCAACACTTTTACTACAGAGAAAAAGGAAGAAAAAATGAAGATGGTGGTGTTGCCACGCCTTCAGGTTAGTTGTTAACACGTTTCCTATATAGTTCATATACAAAACGCATTGGCAACGTCACCATTTTCATTTTTCTTATTTCAGTTTCTTCTTTTTTTTTTCAGCTACTCAACGGCATGTCGTAACTGACAAAATGGTACAAAAGAATAGTCTGATTTCGAACAGCGCGCGGCAAGTGTTTCATGCATAAATGCAGCCTAATTGCAGCATTTAAACGCTAATATCGCAAATGTAAGAAAGTCCTTCACACACACAGACAAATTTTTTTTTGTAAAAATAGCAATATCCCAAAATCAAAGTTTTTCATAATCATGTATAATCTTAGATTAAGAAGGATATATAAAATAAAACCTTCTTTCGGCATAGTTATGGTAAACAAATGCAACCAATGTTGTGGGCCAGATCCGCGGGCCGTAGGTTGGGCATCAGTGTTTTGAATCAACTTTGAGTTTAAGTTTTATATATAGTTTTCGTTAGATACTCACGCGTTAAAAGAAACTTCTAAGTACTCGGCTTACTATTAACAAGGGGTCCAAAATACTCTCTGGTTCGAATTCAAGGCACAAATAACGTTTTAATATAATCTGTCACCAAAAAGTGCCTTCTCCCACAACTCGATCTCGCCTTCCTGGAAGCTTGTTAAACGTTTTCGTAACAAATTCCGATTTTATCGAGTATTCAGGCCTATGGACGAATGAACTGTAACAGGCGCTACAACATTCGCTCCGATGCGAGTTTGTCGTATCATTGACATCAATCCGTACCTACAATTACTGTTATGATGATAAATCTACTTGTGTAGAACACTGGGTGTTTTCTATAAGATCTCTATGTGCTTAGCTGTGGAATAATAGCTTTGCACAGCCCGTTAATTTGTTCTGAAGTAGAGCAAACAAGTATTTTGAAATTGTATCAGTGGTTACCCTAGAATACACAAACATGACAATTATTCACCTTCAAAATAGATACTTCCGAGGTTACCGAGTCAGAAGATTACAACTTTCCACCTGCTGTGGTATTACTAGAACGAAAATTCTTTGCGATTTACACAGGTAGTTAAATAATGACGTAACTACTATAGCTCTAAACCCCGTAATGCGGGGCGCGCCCGACCCTTTCAAGGGGACCCTTCACCCTAGCTTCTCAATTGGCCGAATCGACCTCCTTGGGTATTTTCTTGCTGGTGGGCATAAAATGTAGTTACGTATCTGAGTTAAAGTACCATCAAAACTATTTCTGAAGGACAGAAGTATATACAGGACAATTTATTGCTTACATTGTATATAGACTTACTTACTCTATGGCTTACGGAACTCGCAAGTTCATTGCTGCAGTAACAAAAGTTCTCCATAGGATTATATCCTGATCAAGATAAAGCCAGTTGTCATCACAGACACCTACTTCTCAAAGATTCCTTCTAATATTATCCTCCCAACGTCGTCTCGGTCTTCCCAACGGTCTCTTTCCATCCGGGTTACCAACCACGATAGAATATAATCATAGTTTCTCCCCCACCCAAGTTACGTGGCCTCCTACCTTAGTCGTCGCGATTTCATTATTCTAACAACATCGGTGAGTCGTACAGTCCGTGAAATTCTTCATTATGCAATCTTCTCCATTCCCCAGTCATCTCGTCCCGTTTCGGTCCGTATATCTTTCTCAAGACTTTATTTTCAAACACTCGTAACTGATGTTCATCTGCTAGATTCGTGCTCCAACTTTCGCAACAGTAAAGTATTACCGGCAGAATAACCATTCTGGATATTATTTATTTCAACTTTCTTGATTTTAATCCCGAAGTTAGGAGTTTCTGGACTGACAAGTAAAGGTTCTCTCCCAACAATCGGGGTTCCGGGGACTACGCACATATTTAGATAGAGGAGGGTCACGAAGGAATCCTGGCAAAATCTGCTGTTCCGACAGCAAAGGGTAAATTCAATATGGCCGCCCAAAGGTCATTCCAATCAACTTTTGCAAGCAACTTCGCACCCACTTCCCGTTGACAGATTGACTTAATATTTTGCAGACTGATGTATTTCCAAATACAACACATTTGTTGGATCGAAATGTCTCGGAAGTCGTCATATTGAATCCAATGTAGCCACCCAAAGTGTCATTTCCTAAACGATTGATACTGTACTTTCATACCAAAATTAGTTTTTCTAGCACGAGTCGTTTAGCAAATGACATTTTGCCTGAATCTTACTCATTTGACATTTGTTTTTATATATTTTAAATGAGTATTTGGCTTCTATGTTGGCTTGAAGGTGGGAACATTGTGAATACTTTGTAATGTTTTCATAACCTGCTAGTGATAATGCACCTTTATACCAAATCTCGGTTTTGCAGCACGAGCTGTTTGGTTTAAGACTTTGGGCGGCCATATTGGATTTAAGATGGCGACATTTTGATCAGTTTAATACTTTTTGTAAACGTCTAGTGATACTGTACTATCATACCAAAATTCGTTTTTCTAGCACGAGTCGTTTAACAAATGACATCTTGGGTGGCCATATTGGATTCAATATGGCGACTTCCGAAACATTTCGATCCAACAAATGTATTGTATTTGGAAATACATCAGTCTGCAAAATATTAAGTCAATCTGTCATCGGGAAGTGGGTGCGAAGTTTCTTGCAAAACTTTATTGGAATGACCTTTGGGCGGTCATATTGAATTCACCCTTTGCTGTCGGAACAGCAGATTTTGCCAGGATTCCTTCGTGACCCTCCTCTGTCTAAATATATGCGCAGTTCTCGGATCCCCGAATGTTGGGAGAGAACCTTTACTTGTGAGTAGAAACATGCGTTGCCCGATGCTAAGCGACTTTTTCTTTCTTCAGTGACCTTGTTTTTACTTGTTACATATGCTCCCAAGTATTTAAATGTGTTTACTTTCTGTATGTTCTCATTCTTAATTGTTATGTATCTATTTTCTTCATTCCCTGTGTTCCGGCTTGCTATCATGTATTTTGTTTTCTCTGTTTACCAGTAGACCTATCTCATCACAAGGTTCTACAAAGACATCGGTGTTACTTTGTAGTGCATCTATATCCTCCCTATTAAATCTACATCATCCACATTCACGAACAGTTGATTCAAACCATTCAACGCTAATCCCTTTTTGTCCTCTTTCATTTTTAAAATCTCATATTCTATCGCAAAGTTAACAGTAATAGTGACAAGGCATCACCTTGTTTCAATCCGTTGCGAATCTTGAAACCTGACACAGGTGTTCGATTTGCCAGGGAGGATGCCGGGGATTTTCCCTGATGCGTGAGGTTTTCATCCTCGGTTGTTGATTCCGAATATCACTTCAACCAGGGATAAAATCTTTGTATTTCTACCCAAACAGCTATCATGTTGAAACTTACCATCAAGCACTAGTCTTAGGATCCCCCCTTCGTAATTTATAACAAATCGAACACTGAATTCTTACATCATATTACCTATCCGTAGTCTGTTTATGGGGTCGCTGAGACACATCCTCACTAGTTGAACAAGTTTTTCCAGAATTCCAAATTGTATCAAGATATTGTATAGTTTTTCCATTTTGATAGTCATATGCTTTCTTAAAATCAGAGTAACTAGTGAACAGTCCCATGTATTCCCGTTTCTTGTTTCAAGGTGAAAATCTGATCCAACGTGGATCTATTTCTCCTAAATCCACATTGGTGATGTCCAATTATTTCATCTACGTATACGCTTAGGCGAGTTAGCAGAATATTACTCATTACTTTGTACTATGTTGGGAATAATGAGATTCCACGGTAATTATTACAGTCCGATTTATCGCCTTTTTTGTCAATTGGAACTATTATTGAGGTTTTCCATTGCTTTCTCCTTTCTCCATATGGCACTTATGAATTTATGAAGCTCCTTGATTAGTGCCGTTCCTCCCGCTTTAATTAATTTGGCTGGAATATTGTCTATTGCTGATGATTTGAAATTTTTCAATTTCTTTACCGACATTTTGATTTCGATTTCGCTAAGTTCGGGTATCCACGGTTCTGCTGTATACATTTTAAAATTCCTCTTTTTTTTAACCGTTATGTACATTAAGAAGTTTATGAATATAATTTCTCCACACATGGATAATTTTAGGAGGATCAGTTTTAAGATATCCGCGTTCATTTCTAATCATCTCAAATTTAGGCTGGTAACCTTTCCTTAACGAGTTTACCCCTTTGAACAGATCTACGAATTTTCATCACAAAATCTTCTGTAGTTCTACGAGATCACGGGAAATTTCCGATTTGAATGCCATGTGACGTCATATCGAGAACGACGACATTGTTTCACTTCTGTCACGTTTCTTGGATCAATAACGCCCTCCTGAAACGTGTCATCCTGCATCCTTCACATCAGTGTTTCAAAACTTGTTACGCGCAGCAAAATTGTACGCGAAAGAGATAAAGTGGTATGCGTAGGCCTATTCATTTTGTAACGTAGAAGTTAATATAGAACACTAGTTGCAGAACATATTAATAATAATAATAATAAAAAAAAACATCTTTTGAAATAGTGATAGGAAATTTAAAGACTAAGCCCCAGTTTTACAATCGACGGCTAATCTTCTGGTCAGGGCTAAGTCATATTTTGGCCAATCGGTGTACGCAAAATATGACTTGGCCTCAACTTAGCCCTGACCAGAAGATTAGCCGTCGGCTGTAAAACTGGGAGTAAATTACTGTAAATTTAGCTGAAAACAGTGTTTCAGCTAAGCGCAACCACTTAGGCACACCCATCTCACTAAGTACCGTCAGTTGGGATGACTTTTTTATTATTAGGGGAGTATTTTTTAAACATTCTTGCTGTTTTCCTATTTATTTATTTATTAAATAAACAGAAAAAGCTCCCTGAAATAATATCACATAGCAAAAGAAAAAAGAACAACAAATGCCCCAATTTGTCGAGATGTTAGTGTGCTCGATTTCTGTGCGCGGGTTTAATTCCCACCGGGGTCAGTTGAACTGAGTGGTTCGGACAGAAGCTCACCAGCTCGTTTAGGACGTTTATAATTCAGTCAGTCGAAGGTGTCACCCCAATTTGATAATATGTACGGTACTTCCTTTATTTCTAAAGTCAACCATAGTATAGTAACAGTATTAATACAACGCCTATTTGGCCTGAGTGTGGCACACCACACACCCACACACAAATACGCACTTTTTATAATCATTATTTATTTATAAATAAACTTTCTACGTGTGGGGGGAGAGAGAGAGAGATGTTAGTGAATCACATATATGCATATACATGATACAGAAATATCTGTCTTCCTGTATTTTGTTTAGATCCAAACCCAGACTTCTTCATGGATACCGAAAGTCTGGCGCCAATACTTTCTACTACATATCAGTTGGTTCATCTGATAAAAGTCAATTATTTATACATGCACGGCAGCGGTAAGGATCGATTTGAAACGGAATTTAGTTTCATTATATTTCGATTCTTAGGTTAAGGAATCTTCCCACTTAAATTACATGCTGTACTTCGCTTGGTACCGTTATAAGGCATCCAATCTTAAACGTTGTCATGCAAATCCTTTTATAATACCTATGAGCAAAGAAATTCCTTGCATGCGAAGCTCATGTGGCTATTTTATGTTCTAACCGAGAGTGACACGCTTGATTTCTTACGTGAACTTTTAGCAAGCAAGCTCTGGAGAAGCAAGTGCGGGGGAGGGGGCCTCAGCTAGAGAAAGGACGAGATTTTTTTTAAAACTTAAACAAGAAGAAAAATAAGTAGAAGGTAAAACGTTAAGTGGAAATTTCCACTTGTGCTACTTTCTCTGCAGATGGTTGAAAGTAAAAAAGAGATACTGTATAAAGTCAAGCCACAGCAGCCAAGTTACAAAACCGATCACGTTTTTTGTGCTTCCTGCATTGCAGAAAAATAGCAGTTCCACGTGCTGACTCGATCAGATTGCAATTAAGTCAGGCTTATAAGCGAAGTTCAGTTATTCAACCTCACCCATCCCACTACATCGTCAACTAGATACCAAAGAATGGGGATAAAAGAGTAATGGGAGGAAGATACAAAAACAAACGCATACTTTGTGTGTATGTGTAGGTAGCAGTAGCCTACAGGCTAGTTTTCATGTCCTGTCAGCAGAGCCATTGTGTTTAAAAGAAAAAAAAAGTTTATGCATTGTGTCAACCGTTATGTATAGAGGTACATTCAATGTAGCAATTTCAAAACAAACACTAGCAAATGCGATTTTAAAGCTATGCGATTTGTGGATTTCGATATCAAATATCCATATCGCTGACACGTCGCAAATCGAAATCTCAGAACATTTCATATTGAAAAATCGTTAGAAATCGAATATCATTCACATCGAAAAATCGTTGGAAAACTAATATCATTCATATAGAAAAATCGGTGGAAATCGAATATCGTTGGTATCGAAAAATCATTGGATATCGTTTGAAATCGAATATCATTCATTTCGAAAAATCGTTGGGAATAGAATATTATTCGTATCGAAAAATCGTTGGAAATCGAATATCATCCATTTCGAAAAATCATTGGGAATAGAATATTATTGTTCGTATCGAAAAATCGTTGGAAATCGAAAGTTGTTCTGATCGAAATATCGCTGGAAATTGAAAATCGTTCATATGGAAATATAATTCGAAATCCAAAATCATTCATATCGAAAAATTATTGGAAATCAAAAATCGTTCATATCGAAAAATTATTCGAAATCGAATATCGTTTGTATCGAAAAATCGTTGGAAATTGAATACTGACAAACTGCTAGAAATCTAATATCGTTTATATAAGAATCCTTTCTACGTCGATATTATATATTTCTCGATATCGATTTTTAAAATATATCGAATAATTCTACAGCTATGTGGTGATGTGTATGAAATACTGTTCTTGAAGTAAGTTTTACTGAAGTTGCGGATGTCTGACTTTTCCAGAGATTTTTTGCATTGTGTTCAACCGTTTTTTGTTTTTTTTTATTGATTCCTTTGCAAACTGTCGCTGTCGAGGACATTTGCTATACAATCAGATAGACAATTAATTAATGATGGTTACATACTCAAAGATAATGAGTTTTCGGAATTGAGTGAAGGTACTTGTACTTCATAAATTAATCAAAGAATTGAACATTTTAGAGTAGCTATTCCTCCTCGTCGAAATGCTTTACACAAAAGGTGGACGCCATTTCGACTAAAAACTTTCGTTCGGAAGAGTAACGTAGGCCCTGCCTGTTGTTTCGAAAATTCACCGTGAGAGATCAGTTATCATTGGTGGTTTGTTGTTCTTATTTCTGTACATTGTTTCTCTTTCACATAATTCTTAATTGCTAATTTACAAATAAAAGCTAAAAATAGGAACTATTTGATAAAAGAAATCAATTAGTATTATCAACAATTGACAAACAATCTTCGCCGTGCAGACACATTTGTGTAGAAATACGGGTAGAATTTTACGGCAGAAAGAAAAGGAGGAAAGAAAGTTCACTATACGCGTTTCTTATTTATAATCTTAAACAGTATTTATTGAGCACCTCTTTCGAAATTGAGAGATTTATGGACATTGAAATTTTAACGGACTCTTACACTGTAGTATAGAGGCTAATGAAATAGAGATAAAATAAATACGTAGTTTGTGAGAGAGAAAATAAATATGGTTTTGTCTTTCATTCTGTAAAGGAAATGCATGATATGATATACAACAGCTTTCAGGGTTTATTATCTTGCTTCCGTTCTGGAACAATATGCACTGTTACGATTTTTTTAAAGCCCTTTAGGCAACTTTGACTAAGAACGGATGGATGATGATGGGATGATTGGTAGAATGAAGAAGGTGGGACTAAACGAGAGAACCCCGAGCCACCACAAAGCCTACATGGCACGAGCGGGGTTTGAACCGACGACTCCAAGCGCAAGAGGTAATTCCTCTAACCATTGATCCACCGCGGCCCGTAAGGATCGTTAGGAGTCGAACTGGAGATACGAAATATTAGAGTTCCAAATTATGATGTCAAACAAGAGACCAAACATATGTGGAATGTTGGAGGTGAAGGTCAGTGACTGTGCTTCCTGAAGCCCTGCAGTCGTCCTAGCTGAAGGTCGTGGGTCGAGCCGAAGGTTCCTCTAATTGACAGCAGCGAGCTCGGACCGTCCGTCTGGGATATTCAACAGTGACGGGATCTCAAACAGAGAATTTCGTTTTTGGTTATTTAAATACGTATATCGATATGTTTCAATATTGTCCCGGCTTAAATTGTATTTCCTCCAGAGCCACAGAGGATAATTTCTGAGAGATTATCCCTTTCCTGCCTTATCCCTTTTCCAGCCTTCACCTTTTTTTTTTGTACCCTCTTGATGTGGTCGAATGACAAGTGTGGCAGTAAAATATTTCGTAGCAAACTGATGTATCCATCTTCGACGCTGTAAGTACTGCTGCTCATACTAAAGTTGGACTGGAACGCACCGGAACGTAGTTCTAGCATAATTAAAATTTAGCCTCGAAAGTACCGACATAAATTTATCGAAGTTACACACGCTATCGAAATATATTTTTACAGTTTAATAGCATCATGATCTTGTATTATTGTTGACAGTTTATATTAACTGCTCTAAAACCTCGATTATGCGGACTTGATGGGACCGGACCCGTTTCGTAAAAACGAAATTCCGGATAAACAACATTTACGATTTTTTAATCGTATAAGTGTCTGCAAATGCAGAAATGCAGTAACAAAACGTTATATTTTACAAAAGACAAGACTTATTTTAATAAATTGATGGCATATAAAGGTCACATTTGCATTGTTGATATTTAACTAGACGCGGTCACGCATATAATGCACAAGTATTTTGAAACTGACGAAGAATTACTTTATATATATTTTAAAATCGTTCCGGATAAACGAGATAGTACTGTGTTTACTTGAAAAACAAATATATTAATAATTCACCACTAGCAACCACTCTTGTATTTAATTTGCTATTATTATTTATGCGTGTGATGCTTTTAAATCACATCTTTGGTGTTAAAACGTATCCTTTTTGATATTGTACAATTAAGTAAAAATGCCTTTTATGTATTTATGGGTTTATATAATTGCACTGTTCCGCCTAAAATATTTTTTGAACTTCAGTACTGACCGCCGCCAAAGAGATCGAATCGAAATATTTCAAAAGTGAATCCTAGACACAATGAAAGTACATATTAGTTGCTGTTTTCCATAATCCCACCAATGTACTAATTCCACTACAAATTCCTCTTGTTCAATACGATCCAGAAGAAGCTTAATAAACATTTTGCACAGGACCGAGAAACTAATAATTTGATACGTCTGAACACGTTTTTTCTCCTTTATGTAACAGAATAATAATATGGTCCCAAATTGAAGATATTTCTCTCATAGCCTCCTGTTTGGTTTGCTTCAAATTTCTTGCTCTCCTCGACTGTATTCCTAACTAGATTTTCGTTGTATTTTCGTATACGTCCTCCTTTCCTTACTATGTTATGGAATATTCGTTTCTGTGTATTCAATCCTCATTCGGCTATTTCCCCTTTCTTTCATTTCATTTCTTATCATCAAAAAGTTAATTTCCTCAGTAGTTTTTTTTTTAATACCAGCTGTTTCCGTAGCTGTAAATATATTCATTATTTTTATAGTTTGTATTCTATCTCGTCGAAGGTGCGGAATTTGTTGCTTGTTTCTAACTTGATTTTTCGGTTGTTTTTCTTTGAAGATTCTCTAAATCTAAAACTGGCGTTTTTCCTGTGATAAATCTCTACTTTCATGGAAAGTTTCAACGTACATCTCGCCGTCCCAGGATCACTAGAGATTTTGAAATCGTTCAAAACGATTCTGTAAAGCTTGCATGATTTCTGTATTCTTCGACAGAACACAAGATAGTAACTCCATTTGGGCTCGCCAATCAAAGGTTATCTAAAAGATAATGAGCGGCTTTTCGGTACTAACAGTCCTCAAGACGTGAACATATGGAACCAACCGGGAATGATATGAAGATATGGAAACTCCTTGTAGGTGGTAAAAGCCTTTTGGGTCACCATATGTAAATGCAGTCAGTTCAAGTTAAAGAAATTTAGAAATACACAATTATCTGGTTGATAGAAGTATTGTAGAAGGATTATAACTCGAGAGTGTATCTCGTCAGTTTCTTTTAGTTAATGCTTATACGTCTGCATCCACCGTGCAACCGTGAATGTCTGTGGGTAATGATCAATATATTTTGCAGACGTCCTATTTACAAGTGTTCTTAGGGTGACCTTTCCTTTTGATCGCTTAGGTATATACGATAGTTCATTTCTAAGAACTGGATTTCGCACATGTCCTTTAGTAATTTTGAATAAGATTTTAATGACAACGAATGTGAAGTGATTTTATGTTCAATATTTTCATTTTATGTTCAATATTACTGAAAAATGCTCGTAATTCAGGTACTCCGAATCAAACTGTTGTAATAGTGTTGTAATAATTAAATCGCTAGTTCCGTAAGATTACTTTGGGAGCACCTTCAGTGCATGAGTAATTTAGCCCATGCCTAATCAAACGGTCCCGCATTCACTTCCTGGTGGGGGACAATTGGTTGGGAATTCATTTCAAGCTATAGGCTCTCGTTCGTTCTTAGGATTTAATCTCCATCGGATGGAAGATAATGGCAAGCGACTATCGGTTTACTTTACCCAGGAATCTTTGAGTCTTTTAGTTGCTTTCGGGCAAAACGCAAGTTGAAGTATTAAATAGACTGTAGTACCTGAGAATTGTTTATTTGAATTTATAATGATTTACTGGAAGAATTGATGGTCTAGTGGTTAGCATTGCTGACTATTAATTGAGGGGTCCCTGGATCGATTTCCGGCGCTGCCAAGGGTTTTTCCAAGGTGTGTGGATCTGGAACGGTGCCCACCCAGCAATTGGGGAGCTGCTATGAATAACAGATAGTGGCGATCACAGTGAGAGTTTAGGTTCTCCTCTTCCAACCCATCTGGTCAGCGTGGGAGCAGTAGACCAATCTCCTCCTTCCGGGAAGAGGTCTCATCCAGTAGTGAATTGAATATGGCTGTGATGTATTATCATTATAATACTGAAAGAAGTAAAGCAGGAAGCACAACTAACCAACACTCTTAAAAAAAACGTTGCGTATTTACAGTAGATAGAAACAAGGTAACTACTTCGTTGTACATAAATAAATAATAGTGAGTTAATTCCATTTTGAGAATTTTAATTTCAGTGTTCGACTTTAACCAATCCCTTGTTAGTCTACTATTCCGCTTGAAACAATTTAGTTCATTACGTTGTACCAGATCTAATTGTTTTGTTACATGCACGTGGAGGAGCCAAGCTAATGAGCTTCTCTTTAACACAGAGACATGCGCACATAACTCTTAAAATAAGTAACCCGTTGGGTATCACAAAATTGTACTTAGTGTTTGTGTGGTTGCTTTCTTGTTCCTTGGTGTATTGTAATCTACTAGCGACCGGAAGAAAGCCTCTTGTCATTTACACGTGTTCCACTAATTGTCTTTGCCCTTCTTCCTCCGACCGTAATATTGTTATCTTTGTTGAAGTACCCCTTCAGGAGGAGTTTCAAGGAAGTAAAGAGGGTGGCCTCAATGATAAGTTGTTATACTAATTCTTCTTACAGGCACGAGACTCTTATTAAAGAACCTTGAATGCTTTTGGAGAGCGAGAGGGGAAAACTCGTGTACTACTTAGACTTAGAGAGTAATGTCCTATTAAAAAATTTCCATTCGTTAATTGAAATCTGAAGGAAATCTTTTCACTTTAGGATTACTTTTTGATACAATCCAAGGGAGGAGGATGATTATATTCATTTGAACATGGCCCCCTAACATGCTAAATCTTAATTTTTGTGGTTTTGCTTTTATTTTTTCTCTCCATATATCAATATTATACAGAATCCACTTTCGTAACATTTTCGTCTTTTATTGTGATAAATGTATCATAATCTTTTCCTTTGCCAGGATTATGCCGTAAGTCACTTACCTTTGTACATTTTAGTGGGCATAGCCTGCTGGTAAATTTATTGGTAACCTCTGTAATTTCCAGCATATGTGGCCAAAAATTCAAATGCTTGTAAACATCCAATCATTTCCACAGAGCCGAAAAATAAATTTGAGTAAAATAAAGGTATTAATTCAACATAGTTTTTTAACATAGAGCAGTCGTCCAGAGAATAACTACCACTTGCGTGTCACAGAAGATCTGGTGTTGCTGAATCACGTAAACACCGTGTCAAGTTTTAATACAGAGATTGTGTTAAAATTCGGGTTCAGTGTTGATATTTGTTGTGTTAATTCAGCATTTCCATTATGTTAAATAAGCTCCAGAGAAAGTCACATGTATACATTTTTTCCTCGCATCGTTGTAAGATACGTGGACGTCGTACACGTCAAAGTTAACATTAGATTTAAACAATTCGGCCAATTACATTTCTATAAGCAATTAAGTTTCTGAAGTCCAGAAAGAGGTATGCTACAACTAGAATCCGAATCAAAAACTACACAGATTTACTGGTCTGATGCTGTAAGCTTCTAAACCACTGCTATCGTTAACATTATATTCAAGTATTTTCAGAGTAAACGTCTTATAGTAAACTGTGTATCTTCAAAGTAGGAAAATTCATACTTATCTTAGTTTCTGATTGTAAAATTCGTATTATTTTTATTTATTGTTTTTTTTTTTTTCGTTCCTTTGTTATCTATTTTGACTGTATTGTTTCCCTTGTTCTTTGTTCCACTATGATGAATGTAGTTGTCAAATCGCATGGTATAAATCAGTAACGAAACTTTTTAGGCGAACTTATTATGTCCTTGTTTTCCGCCTACAACCCTACACACCTATAATGCGTATTCATATGCTTCTTTTTTCACTAAATTAATTTGTGTTCATTAGAAAAAAAAGAACGTTTTGTACACCCAGGAGATTACTGGCAATTCCACACAAAACAATACATTGGTTAACTTGACTAGCATGTTTGTAACGACATTCTCCAAAGTGATATGGAGTTGCTCGGACAATGCTGCTGTGTTCAATTAAACACAACTTGGATAAGACAGAGCAAAATAGTTAAACTAACACAGGGAAATTCTTGTGAGCAGGTTAATTGAATTCTCGATTTGTATTTGGTGATGTTACGGAATGTGAGAGAATCTACCGTATGTCAGATAGCATTGAAAAAGCGCCTGTGCAATTCTAGTCTTACCAACGCCGGACACCCTGATTCAGATGTTCAATGATCTTTCTCAGTACCACCAGGTAAATGCTGATATAATAATGAATAAATATCGCCACCCTCATGAGGTTCAATACCTGTTGTTTACACACCCACAAACAGGGAAAGTAGAGTCGTTCGTATGGATACATTGAGTCGGTTTAAGGTTAATCTAAAGTAACCATCTCCAACAAAAGATGGCAGCTCTACCTCCGTATATGTTTAATGTATTTTTATCGTTGTACGAAATTTCAATGCTGCTCCTACAAATTCAAGTCTAACTTTTAGAGAGTTCTACCTTTCAAGGAAGAAAGTTCGTAACCAATTCAAGAGTAACTCGATCAATGCCGATTTTGTATTTTCCCTTTCCTTCCTTGTTGAAATCGCTTGATTGTTGTTTTAAATATCAAAACCAATAACAATCAAGCGATTTCCACATTGAAGAAAAACGGAAATAAAATATCGGCATTGATCGAACTCTTGAATTGGTTATGAACTTTCTTCCCTGAAAGTTAGAACTCTCTAGGCTTGAATTTCTAGGAGCAGCATTGAAATTTCATGTAACGAGAAAAATACATTAGACATATACGGAGGTAGTACTGCCATCTTTTATTGGAGATCGTTGCTTTACATTAACCTTAATCATACATCCTTTATACTGACTCCAAAATTAACTTCTTTAGCTGGTTGCATACAAAGGTTTAATCGCTTGCGTGGTCAGTAAGTAGTACGGAGAAGTGCTGTCTTCACAATGACATTCTTCGTTACCATAAAGGAGACTTGAGATTTTCCCCCGCTGCCGCTGCCTGAGAGCCACTCCTCCTAGCCGCGCTCACCAACACACACAAGGGAGAGAGAGAGAGAGGAAAAATAGTTACATCGTAACTTTCCCTTCGCTCTTTCCGCTATTCAAATGCTTGTTCCTGTCTCATCTTCACCATTCCGAATCTCAACACTCGAAAAAAGGGCTTTAGCTATATGAGAAATAATCTTAGCGTAATAGAACTATGCATAAGAATGATTTAATTGCAAGGAACCGATTCAGAAAAGAAAGTGTACTCGGTTCTAAGATCCGGATCCCTCGTTCCGAGATATAGATCCAATTCCAAGATCTGCGTATACAGCTTTAGGAAACGGGTCTTTGGTTCCAAGATCTGCAACCTGATCCGTATGTCCATCGGTACTTTAAATTCTGCATTGCATAGTGAGAGTACAAATAGCAGTCGTAGTTCAAGAACCTCTTCGAGATTAGTTAGATGAGACTGAGGAACAAGGGAAAACACCCATGAAGAACGCTAAATGAAGTTGCAGTTAAAGTCTTAAAGAGGTTTGTGGCTAAGTTGTGTAAACCAATTCGTGTAGAGATTGATGGTGTGATAGAGGAAGACCGCTGTGTTGTATTTTGGTCTATAAATCCGCTCTCTGGCTCGGATCCCGCTTGAATACTAGGTCCTGTCAAATTTGCGTGCACGATTGGAATAAAAATCACGGGCATAAAGTATTAAAATGTTTCAATTTTAGTAGACAGACTAAGTAATCTCTTGATACAGTTTTCTGCCTTCATGAGCATGTATTCACTGGAATAATGAGGAAGTAGTTGTTACGAAACATTGATGTTTGTGGTTTTTGTAGATATTCGTATGAAAGGAAGGCAAATGATAAGAGAGGTGTTGAAAGATAGGATGAATCTGCAGGAAGGAACAATGTGAAATTGTTGGCCTTGAAAATAAACTGACCAATCGCAACTAAGCTTATTTTATCACTCAGTAGATTAATGAAACACTGTAAAATGTTCTGTTTAGATTTATCGATTGCTAAATTTGTTTTGAAGTGTAAGAAAGGAAGAATTACATAGTATTCTTCAAACTTCTTCGTATTTCCTGATAACCATATAGGATAAGTCACGTAGTTCATTGTTCCCAACAAAACAACATTGAAATGTCAACGTTCCAATTCATAAACAAATACGCTCTTTGTCGTTCAGAAGTTCGGTGATTGTTATAAGCTGCCAACGCTACCGCCACTATACCCCTAGAGCAGTGCTTTCCAACCTTTTAATACTCACGGACCGGCAAATTATAGGGAAGGATTTTGAACGACCGGGAAGAATGCCCGCAAGCTATATAGGTTTATTTGACGTTCAAAAGATGTCAGATTCTAGATGTTTCGGAAAGGAAATGTAAAATTTAATATCAATTTTGAACTGTCAGAAACTACAAACAGTTAAATAATTAAATATGTTAATTTGCCGAGGACTGACATAAAAGGTTCGCGGACCAGCGGTTTGAAACCACTGACCTAGAGGACTTATCCACTGATCCACTTCTGAACGATGTAAGAAGTGCATTTTTGCTCCAAGAGGATTATTTTGAAGGCTAGTAAACTGATATCCCATCTTATCTTGTGTGTTATGTGTGTAGTGTTTCACTGTCGCACAATGGTCCAGGAATCAAATCTAGCTGAACAAATTATAAAATTCTTAGTTACACATTCTCCGTCAAAAGTGTGTCACAGTACAGGTGAATAGATAGGGAGTAATGTTTCGTACTAGGCAAACTACGTGTCGTATTAATCAGAGGAAAATTTGAGGTAAAAGTACTGGCAAGACAATGGACGTTTCTGTGCGATGCAGATATACTTTTTGCGGCAGGCATTTCAAGGAAGTAATTTGAAATAGTTACGAAACAAGGAAGTTATTTGAAATAGTTAACTCATTACACTATTTGATGCATGTAGGTTACGTTCGTAATGATTTCGTTGGAAATATTATTGTCTGTCTACCTGGAAGGTGTCCTTTTAAATCAAGCAAATGACTAAATTTTATGCACATGAATTCGAATTTGGGAAATAATAGACCAGCAAAATTGATACTCGATTTTACTCACATTGAGCTTCAGGTTGTTTTTTTTTTTCCCCACATTCCTAATCTCTTTTCCCATCATAATTTACCTGCTCAAACTTGCTCCTTAAGGGGTTGTGTTTGTGCAGTATGGCGAGTGAAATTGTTCAGAAACATCTCACATACCATGAACTTTAGACAGTGTGGTTTAATGAAAGGCATTCTTACATAACGTAAAAGTGTGTTGTTAAACAATGTAATGTAAAAAACTGTAGTGAGAATGTTATTACAAGTATCAAGAGTATTCGGGAGATCCTGAGTTCGATACCAGCGACGACCATCCTAACTGAAGTTTTTTTTTCCAGATGTTTCCTCAGTGGCACCAGGCAAATACTGGGATGGTAGGTTGGTACCTTCTGTTCCACTCCTTCCCACGTCATTTCCCTTCCTCTATCATGGTTGGAGCCATAAGATATTTAAAGCTCAAAAAAAAAATCGAAGTATCAAAGAGCGATGTGAAACTTCTGTGCAAAACTGAAATGTGAGTGGACGTATACTGATCAAACGACCAAGTTATGCCCGTGACTGTTTATGAGATCCTGGTACATGGAGCAATAATATTCACATCATCAATACTTCCAATTGGAGAAGTAAAGACCTCGCTGCAAAAACTTGTCAAGTCCATTTTAGTTTCGCTAGATCACATTTTACTTCCATAGGATATTTTAAAGTATGCTACCTTTTGGTGAAATAATCAGTCATATCCATTTTCAACCGTCAGAAAACATCCAACAGTTTTCTTTTCTCCCGTTTGTTTGGATTTGACCGATACGTGCAACGAGGTCTTCTTCAGTTGTCCGAGGGAGCTTTAGAGGCGAGATATAAAGCATATAAGCAGTACTATGAAAGTCACACTACGAAATTTCGAAAGAATAAACATGACATTCCCAAGGTACGTGGAGTCTTGGATATCGATCCGCGGACTGAGGACAAGTGTATTCACGGACCTTGTGACAGACCTTATCCATAGGGTACTTTCGCTGTACTACTCATTTCATGAGATCCTTTTATCATCTCAGAGCGACCTGTGACGCGCAAGAATAAAGGTTCATTCCCTAAGGAAGTTTTAGGTGTAACAAAAGGAACTTCCCGAAAGACAGCGCATGGAGTAGGGATTCAGATGAATCCCGAGAAGAAAAATTATTAGGAAAGTAATAATGCTGATAGTGAGTTTGGTTATCTGTGCATATACTTTGCGGGGAGTCTGTTGAAGACGCATAAGAAGAGCTTATTTTGTGTTCACATTATTGTTAGCATAATTTTATGGCATTCTTGGTTATTTTCCTTTTCATTGGCTGTTCTTATGCGTAACCTGCTCAAATACATTGCATTGACTGTTAAGTGTACCATTTGTGGAACAATACACTCACTATCTTTCCAAGTGAAAATAATTTTGTCCAGCTATATTTGATTCGTGAATCACCGTGTGTCGGGTCGATTCACCGCACTTTCGTGACAAATTTTGTAGCTATAATATCTGTTCTTTCTGATTTTGACTTGTCACAGCTTTTAAGGTTATACTGATTTATACATGTCTCAGCTATTGAGACATGAAATCATGGGTGTTTTAGTGAGCGTGAAGTCTTAGAGAGAACTGAGTTGTAATTTTCTTATCCACCTTACTCTCACCAAAGGATCTCGTCGTTACGTTGTAATGAAAGTTTATACACCCTTGTGATAGAAAGTTTTGCTTCTGTTCACTTTCACCTTTGCGATGAAACTTTACTCTCACCCTTAGTCTCCTTTCCAACTTGAGAAGGAAATTCCTGCGCATCCACAGTCGTCTTGTACTTTGCAATAAATTTAGACTAGCGTCTTCAGCCTGGCGTTGAGAATTTACACTAGCGTCCTTGCGATAGAAACATACGCACTTTTCAACATAATCTAGTGATTTAAATATAGTGATATAATATTGGGTAAAGCATGTTCATTGTGGAATAAGAATGAAACTTTTGCTGGAACTTTGCCATTAATTAACACAGGGTGGCCAAAAATATAGTCATAGGGCATAGACGATGATACTTATAGAAAAACCAACAATCATGAAGAAAAAAAAAAGCGGTGTTTCACAGTTGCTCCTACCTAGTATGAGGCTATTGTCAAATACGGATAACTAAAGAAGCACAAATCTGAAAAGATCGTGGCACAATTATGAAATTGTATGAGTCTTAAACTGTGACCTGCCTGTACAGATTTAAAAAAAAAAAAAAAAAAAAAAAAAAAAAAAAAAAAAAAAAATCGGTGTTGTAGTTTCTGAAGATCAAGTAAGTATACCTACGTAATAAAAATATTATGCTAAGTGAAATATATCATGACAATGAAGAAAGTGCACTTCAGACTTAAACTATATCAGTATCATTTTATACTGTGCATTGTGCAGTACGGGTGAAAGTCAACAAAATTTTGCTACAAGCAGAACAGATTTTATGAAAATTTATGAATGAAAATATGCGAATTTGTTTGTTAATCAAAATGATATGTTGACACCAAAGAAGTTGTTTGTTTACGTATACAGTTTAATAGAAATCTATCTCACATTGTATTCGCAGCAACAGAATCACAGTTCCCACTCTATTTAGTTACTAACTCACATCTGAGAATTTGAACTGCCTCAGAAGAAGTGAGTAGATAGTCATAGTTGCGCAAAAGTTATTTATAAATTTTTGTTGCACACTCATGTTTGCATTTGGAACTGCAGTGGAAGTTCTTGAACCTTGTACGAAAGTTTCTCAGCGGAACATGTTTTCCTGTGAAATATTCTGCACTTATTAGCCCTTACTGCACAATTCATTTGAAGTATTGCCTTTCACAATAGCAGTAAGTTTTTCATAGTTCTGTCAATTCAAATAAGTTGAATTCGTAGTCCTCTTTTCCTTCCGCATGCATAGTGTTTGTCCTCCATATCTCCGGAAAACTGCAAATCGAGGTTTCACTGTATTATTTTGTGTGTATGTGACGGGACACTGTGGACATTATTACTTTGAGGAACATGGTCAACTTAGTCACCCTGGCGACAAATCCAATCAATCAAGTTTGATTAAAAAGGTATCCAAGTTCCTGAATAAAAGATGTAGGTAGGTAAATATATCTTGAAAAATGCGAATACGAAATAGTGGTGTGAGAGACTGAATACTCCTGCACCTGTTGA
Source organism: Lepisma saccharinum (assembly GCA_022664845.1). Taxonomy (NCBI): domain Eukaryota; kingdom Metazoa; phylum Arthropoda; class Insecta; order Zygentoma; family Lepismatidae; genus Lepisma; species Lepisma saccharinum. Next base: position 5,775 of record JAGDQP010007648.1, on the reverse strand, counting down.
GGCTTTCCATCTTTAAAATGTCTTTCATCTACTTAATGTTTCGACCTCCTTTTGATTTTTCAGTTCTGCATTGAGGTAAGATCCAGTTTTCATCAAGCGTTCTTTTTTTCTCCACATCTGTTGCTACAAGTGGTACACACAACTCGGCAATCACTTGTGTGTGTTTTCTTTTCTGCTATAAATATCAAAAATGTTGTTTCTTAGCATAAAACTAACGTCATCACCGCAGGTGGTTTGTTTATATTTTTAAGAGGAGGACGAGAGACGAAAATGGCAAGTAAAATACTCATAATTTTGCGTTAGAACCGAGTATATGAGATTAACTTTACCACAATATACTCACTATTATAGGATCGGAAACTATAATTTATTATAAACAATAGGTGTATGTATCATCTCACTTCTCTGAGTGATTCCTGAATTCAAGGCCTACCCGTTCATACATTAGGCCCCAGACTAATGTATGAACATTAATTATTTCAACAAAACTAATGTTTTAGGGTGGTTCGAAGTTCGAACAAGTGTAACGAATTAAATTACATCATATTCAGTGATTTTGCCAGAACCAACCCCTGTTAGAGGATGTCACACCCAAATTCTCGGGCACCCCTAAACTTTAAAATTTTTACGGACAAAAATCGGTAGAAACTCTGCGAAACTCCAACCATCGTAATTTTGACTGTAGAATCCCCAAACTGAAAATCCTGGCGGTATCCCTGATTAAATTCCATAACAAGATTAACTTGTATTTTAACTAGACATCAGAAGCTATAATTTATTTCAAGTTATAATGTCTTAATTTATTACTTAATTTAATTTAATTTACTTAGTCTTACATTAAAGATAGCTATCGAGTAACCGTGGCTCAGTGGTAGAATGTTGACTTAGCATTCGAGAGATCGTGGGTTCAATTCCATCTGCTGACCATCCTGACTGAGTCGTTTTCGTGGGTTTTCACCTGTCACACCAGACAAATACTGGGATAGTACCTTCTACTTAGGCTAGGGTTCCCAACTGTCACTGTTTGGGCGGGATTAACCAGGAATTCTACGTCTTGTCCCGGAGGAATTTTTTGTTCACCGGGACGTTTAAAATCCCGAAATTCAATCTTACGTTTCTTGAATAATGAATATGCAGTAGTTGGTTACAAAAAATGTAAGTGTGTAACTGTCGCAATCTCAGTGTTTGGCAGAATTTGCTCTAACGAAACAGTGCTTAATTTTGTAAACAGAACAACTGTCCCTCCCTTTCTTCTACTGATAACATAGCTTAGTTGCACTGTTCTTTCAGGCATGCTTTCGAGGGGCTTTTCTTACAGAGGCGGTTCTAGACCGGGGCGGCCTGGGCCCCCCAGTTTTTGCAGTGAAGAAGAACTAATATTCTGAATTGTCTTGAAATATTTAGTATAATTAATATTTATTTTGCAAGAAGTTTAATGTTATCGATTCTTGAACATGAAATTAAGTGTACCATGATAAGCTGCTTCTATAAACATGGGCTGGGAGAAGGAGTCACAGTGTATGTTAGAAACTGCATTTTGTCGAGTTTTAAACGATTTTTTAATTTCTTAGAACAAGTTTCAAGTAGTTATTTTATTGTTTTTTGGTTGTGTAACACAGTATTTTTTGTTTTTAAAACCTTTTAGAAGTCTTCACTAGCAACAACGTTGTAACAAAGGGAAGACCACATCATCTAAAAATTTAATTTATTGCTTATAGGCAATGCGGTGTTATTTCAAAATTATACCACCAGTAGCTTATACTGAAAACGACAGAACGCTAATCGTTGTCCGACTTACTTCTTAATATAAAAATAATATAGGAAATTCTAGTCCGACCTACAAATAAAAAATAGAAATATTTTTTTTTTAATCATCTTATTTAGGTCTAAATTGGTGTTGAATTATACAATATATAGAGTGTGGTATTTATAGATTTTTAAGTGTGTATGTGTAGAGGGAGGGACTCTTAATGCCGTTTTATGTAGTGTAAAATGCAATCGAGTCATTTTATCCAGTGTAAATTTGGCCGTTAACTATAAGTTTCCCTGTGTAAATTCCATAAATCCAATGCACTGATGAAAAATATTAAAATGCTCACTTTTTTGCTTCAACTAATTATTGTTTCCTTACACTGAAAAAGGTTTTAAACGTACATATTTCCTTCATAGATATACCTAAGGAGAATTAATATGCAATTTTAAAAAAATGACTGCAAATGACTAATGTGTATCACATCCACCCACACAAACAAACATTTGTTGGGTCATTGTCTGAGAAGAGCTTGTACTGAAAAACGCACTGGAACGAATGGTGGGAAGGCAAAAGAGGAAAGAAAGAGAATGTAAATTATGGACAGCATCAAAATAGAAACACTTTATAAATGCAACGTTGAGAGCTTCCTCCCCCCCCCCTCCAGTTTTTCCCCTCTAGAATCGCCACTGCTTTCCTCCCCGAAATTTTCAACAGCTCCCCCGAAAGAATTAACCTCAACACATCTATTACTCATACGCTTACTGATACCGTGTACGTGTATAATAGCACATTCTATAAATATTTTTCATGCTATTGTTATTTTATATTTTAGTACACTAAATACAATCAATAGGAGGTGAGGACTGAAGAGTGACTGCAAGCTAAATACACTATTTTCGCGTGCGCTAGAAACAAAACAAGTTTTTAATTTTTTAATTTTTTTTATTTCTCTGGTAACAGGTATGTTCCTCGCTTCTTATGTAAACTCCAGATAAATGAGAATGCACAAACCTGTCTGCAAATATTTGTCCCGGAATGAGTCAGCCCATAGTTGGGAACCCTAACTTAGGCCCTGGCCGACGCCTTCTCTGATTCTTTCCCCTCCTCTATCCTGGCCTGAGCCTTAGATGCCTGAAGGTCGTAAAAAAAATTCAGAATGAAAGATAGCTTGGGAATCTGAACATTAAAAAAGTATATGGATTTGAGTTGATGGATCTTTAGAAGAACGTCATGCTGACTTGAGCCAAAGTTGACTAAAGGCCTTAAAAGTTAAATTAAAAAATTCATTGGATACATTGTAAAAACTAATTTTTGTATGATTTTTGTATATGTCGTAAAATGTCTTACGAGTTAGCAGTACACAAAAGATATACAAATGGTCCTGGGAGTTTATACTGTCCCGTTTCTGAGGACTGTTTTAATACATTTCTTGTGCCCTTCATTTCTCACGATTACTTCTTATACCGTACATTTATTGTACATACTCTCTTATAATTAAATAACTATTACTGTAACACCCATCACGCACCATTCATGGTGAATATGTTAGCAGCACCGAATATTGGGGTGTTTGAGGGCGGTTCAAGTCCACAGTCGTATTTGTAGGATATTGGGGAGTATTAATGCCAAGTTTGTTAGGGATACATTAATACTCATTGCAAAACATACACTAATTCACTTTTACACATAGTGAATTAGCTAGGTAGACGTACAAGTAATGGAACTTTTTACAGTGTATTAAAGTTTGATGCGAAAATAATGTAAAAGCTTGATGATATGCGAACATATTCTGAACGAGATGTGTGCATAAAAAGTCATGAAATTTCTTGTACAAATTTTGAGATATATATATTTTTTTCACAACACAATTTCTGAGATGTGTACAAAAAAGCGTATGGAAAGTTTATTTTTATTTTATTTACTTATTTACAGTGTTGTGAAAGGTTCCATTAGCATTCGCACCTGCAAAAAGACAAACTATAACTAATCAATCTTTCTGTTGGGATAGGCACTAATAATCTATTCTAGATCAGCTCAGGTATTTAAGTTAGCTGAATCCCTAAATTGGATTAGTTCCTATATTTCCTTGCCTTCTTCCTTGAGGAGAATATAACACTAATAGAATTTAAGTGCTTCTATTTGAATTTAAGATACGGTATCAATGTAAACGCGTGCACCATAAGGAAATTCATTTGTTTGGAAGACTATTGAATAGAAAGAACCACCTTGTACTTCGAGAGTTCGTACAAGGCAATTAACCTTGGAGCTGTCTGCAGTTGTTTTATTTATTAGTTCTGCAAGAGAAATTCATTACAATATATACAAGAAAAGAAGAGGAGGAAGATATGTCTTCAATATTCGCTGTTTCCTTAACGTTTAACCTTCAGAAAATATGAGTTCACGAGATCCTTGGAAACCTAAGAGAGCATGCAAGAGATGTAATATGCTTTTACTTCAAGGCGCTTTGAAAGTCGATGGCCCCACGCTTCTGCTGTGCATTGCTGTCGTGTTTGTTGTTTCACCACTAATGAAGAAGGGTTTTTGCTATAGGAATCAGAAATACTAATGAAAGTTGACTAATGTACAGTACTTTTAAAGAAAGGTGTATCTTGTAATTACAAATTTAGTTTACTTCGTCTACAAGGTACCCTATGGTGTTAGCCTAATTCATTTACTTCACAGCCATTCAGCTATGTAGAAACTAGTTAAGAAATGCCTGCAACCGGGTACGCACGTGCATTCAAGTCTTGTCAGCAGCAATTTTGACAATATTTTTTTTTCTCAGTTCCACCACGCGAATGGCGGAATGGTACATAAACAAAGATCCTGACAGCTAACTTCGCTATTCTTGTTCCAGAGGCCCAGAAAGTTCTCGCCGAGGGTGCCATTTGTCAGACAGGTGACGAGCTTAGCCAGTAGCTTGGTGGTTCAACCAATAGATACCGATAACTTTACTGATTACCAAAGAGAAGAGAAGCTGACTCAAAGTATTTTGAAAGAGTTTTGCTGAAGACAATTTTTTTTTTCAAGCCGGTGACCGATCCCCAGAGAATTGTCAGGATATAGTAGTAACGTAGAGAACCTGTAGCCTACCTCCAAAATGAACAAAAAGACCCTCGTATCAAGGGCGCCCATATGGGGGGCAAGGGGGGGGGCGCTCGCCCCCCTTAGCCGGAGAAAATTTTACTATGGAAGATAGAAAACAAAAATAAAATGTTTATATGTGCTTTCTATATTTTATTTTATTTTATTTTATTTTATATATTTATTATCAACTGTAAACTGCCTCATTTGTAAATGTTTTGTAATTTTAATATGCAAAATGTTTTTCTCTTATTAATTTTATTGTCACTTTTTGCATATCATTATTTTATGCATATTATTTTTTTTCCTGAGCATAGTAATGCACATTATTAGATTACGTAATTATGGGTATTTTGATGGTATTATATTGATTTTATTGTGATTTTATATCTTCTGCCGTATTCTCAATGCTTGGGATACAGCATGCATTTTGGAATATCGTCGTCGCTCGGAGAGGAGTCAGGGAGAACGTAGACCATATTTGGAAAGTAGTACAGGAGTTCAACCAGTGTTGTGCATTCTTTGTTTGGCATTGTGTCCAGCTGCCATTAGTTTTTTCTTCAGTCAACCTAGATAAACATACCAGAGAGTATATACGAATATTCTTCCATAGTTGGAAACCTATCTGGTTGGCGACAGCGATCTTACAGAAATGTATTGTTTTTAAAACGTACAGGAGAGCTGCTAAGTCTCTGTACAATAGAGTGTGAACTTTTCAAAGTTTGACCATTTTTCGCGTCTACCCTCTGCACTCTCTCTCCGCTGTACCTGCTAGTCAGTGAGCCTCGACTAGAAAGACGCGTCCTATGCGGAGTGATATGTGCAATTTTGTGTGTGTATTAGTATATTTGTATGTTCATGTAAGAACTTGAGCTGAAGTATGTTGGGATTGGCGCTTTTTCTTCTCACTATTTTACAGTGATTCGGGTCCCAATTAA
>JAGDQP010007647.1:46197-66334 GCA_022664845.1 Lepisma saccharinum | reverse complement strand
TTAATATAGCTACATCCTACTTCTAGATCTCAGTATAATTAAGCACGTACAGAGGATCCATTGCGTGGTGGATATACTGGGTATTTTTTCTCTGTTTTTTTCTATAAAAAATAATTATATTGAAACTCCACCAATTGTCTCAAGATCGAAAAGGTGGACTTCTAAATATTTTTTCTTCTCTGTATTACCAAAAATTTCCTCTCTTGTACTATTAATATTTGCTATAAGATAACTGTTTCAACTTCATAGCACATTTAAAATACCCATCAAGCTTAGCTACCACAGCTAGAAAGTAACATCTTTCAGAAAGCTTATAAGATTTTCCTTTTGCAATTCAGCATTACTTTAAATATGCATGAACATCAAACATTAATTTTTTTATGAACAAAATGCAAGCGATTCAATATTTTCTGCCCGTATTTGTAAGCCAAACATGTTTATAGCAGATGTCATATGAAACATCATAATAAGCAAAGTACAAATTCCACCGACCTACTGCTTCCATTTCTGTTACGTCTTTCTTTTTCTTCTTATTTCTTTTCTACTTCTTTTAGTAGTAACTACTTCTTTAAGTAGTAAATATTTATAATATAGGCTAGCAATCTGTGTAACGGTAACAAATAATTAGATTTATAAGTCAGTGCTTTTTTTCCCTTCTTTGCATATAAGAAGGGAAAAAAGCCCTGACCTTTTTTCCCTTACCTTCTGTACATATAACATATTAAATATGTTATATGTACAGAAGGTTCAATAAGTGTTACACAGGAAGTACTTACTCCGGTCATTAGCCTTTTGCGTCAATCGCAAATAAATTTCGATTTATCTTGCAGCAAAACAATAATTGATATACCAATTCTAAAAATAGAGCAGTAGATAATGCCGAGGAATCCACCCCCAGATGGCGACGCAGGTGGGACATAACCCCCCACCAACAGGAACACCTAATCCAAGACAGACTATTAATCCGCCCACATATTATAAGCATTAATCGTTCAATGAATTTTAGCCAAATTTGAACTTTTAGCCCAAATAAATCAATGGGATACCACTGAAAAGAAATTCAGGTTGGGCGCATGTTTGAACGACACACCGCTTGATATATTTTTGTCTCTCCACGCCCAGCAAGATTTTAAAAACCTGACATTTCAACAACTAATCGAAAAAATACATGAAAAGCTTAGGCCGGCCTCACACGCAATTGAAATTGAATCCATTTTGAACTCTCATTTGCAAACAGAAGGTCAAAATCCTGTACTTTATGTAATCAGCAAGAAGAAATTGACAGATTCCATCTGTCCAAGTATGGATATAAAGAAGCAAATTTACTTCATTATAGTAGGTCTGAGCCCTCGTGTCTCGATCAGGTATCTATTCAACAATAAAACACAATTTCAGAGTTAAAAACGGAATTGGAGAAACTTGTAAACAGGCAATACCTTCTATCCAAGCACCAACAGCTTGAGAAAGAGTTGGCACAGAAAAAGCTAACAGAAATGTATTTTAAGCAACCAGCAAATGAGTGGAACCTACATAATCAGGGGACCACCCAAACCCAAAACCAAATGCAAGCAGAATCACTGCCCAACACACAATATAGACAAATGCAAGCATTTCCGAGTAACAAAACAAGGTACACAGACACCGCAAATTTTCTAGCAGGCCCGCGAACAACTTGCAGTTGCTGCCACAAAATGCCAATACAAGCACCGACCAATACAGAGATGGCCTGCAGAACAACAACATCTGGTGAGAAAATGGAAACTAGACCAGATATTAACATACACACTACAAAACAAATGGAAAACGGGATTCGGCCAGAAAATTTAGACGTAGGGTCAATCACAAATAAGCTTCAAAATTTGACTTTACAAGTCCAACAACATAGAATCGATCAACTTTCTAATAAACAAACGGCCAGTTACGGGCCAGATCGGGCAGGCCCCCCAGACAGAGAGGACACTCTGCAAGACGTAACTACACACGAAACAATTACCACAACCAAGACAACAGGTACCAATATAACAATGGCTACAACCCAAACAACCAATACAACCAAGGCCGTACCCAGAATAGGAGTGCCCCAAGGGGGCGCGGAAGAGCTAGAGGTCGACAATCAGGTGACCGACCTTACAACCGATCAAATTCAAGTAACCAACGTACATACGTGGCCGACCACCCTCCAAATGATGATGATTGTTTAAACTAAGAGCGAGGGTAACGTCAAAAGATTACCCCCACAAAATAACAAAAATAACTTTACCCAAAAACATGTAACATGCAAAATACATCAAACACAACTTTTGCAAAATCATAAAATAGCAACCATTTTAGCATCATTTTAGCACCATTGTAGCATAAACGGTACAAAGCAAGAGCTAATTATATACAGTGGCTCAAGTTTATCGATTTTAGGGTAGAATTTCGTACCAAAAAATGCTAAAATCATACAAGCAAAAACAAAAATAAAGGGTATTTCTAATCAAGTCATTTGTGTAAATACAGGTGTCATACTAAATACAGAAATTGCTGGAGCAACTTTTCGTCACTTTTTTTACATAATTCCTACGGAAGCAACTAATGCCATCTTTGGCATGGACGGCCTACGATTACACAGAGCTAAGCTCAACCTAGATAATGACACATTATCTATATGTCCTAGCTCTAAACCAAAGATTGCAATAAACAAAAAATGCCACCGCGTAAGCAAAATTGTAAACTTGTATATTCGCAAGACACAAAAGGATACTCATTGCCATCCAGACAAGTTTTACTATATAAGACCACATACACTGGCCGCCATAAAAAGTGTCACAAAAATAGATGTACATAGAAAAGAGGTATTTTTTGAACCAAACCAAAAGTTAGAACAAAGATTAAATGTTATAATACTACCATGTGTTACTAACGGCAACCAGATACGAAGTTACGTATCAAATATAAGCGACACACCTATACGTTTGCACAAAAAATGCATTTTAGACAAAATATACACCGACTTTGAAATTAAAACTATACAAGAAACGAAACAGAACCAAAATTTTAACATACAGGAAGTACTCCGAATGCACAACGAAGACGAAGAACTCCGCCAACGTCTTAAGCACACGGCAAAATTATTCGATATATCAAAATTTGATATAAACCCCGAACTGAGCCCAAAACAAAGAACACAAGTTGAACAACTACTCTACGAATATCGCGATGTGTGGGCCTACGACCAATCTGACATAGGTACAGTGCACAATTATGTTCAGAAGCTCAACATTGATCCGTCAATGCGTCCGTTTGCTCACAAGACAAGGGAAGTTCCCCTTCACATATTACCCCAAGTGAAAAAACTCGTAGACGATTTAATTACTGCAGGTGTATTAAAGGAAGGGACCACAGACTATATGTCAAGGGCAGTCTTGGTGAAGAAGCCAAACAAAACCGAATATCGAATTACAATCGATATGAGATATTTAAATCAATTTATTTATAAACAACCTGAAATACAACCCACTATGAAATCAACACTACAAGTTAAAAGACTGCAACTACATGATCAATATCGACCTAAATTCGGCGTTCTACTCGATCAGGGTTGACAAGGAGTCCCAAAAATATCTCGGCGTTGTAATTCCGCCCCTGGGCTCGTATTACTTGACACGTTCACCACAGCGGTTACTCACATCATCTAGTGCTTTATGATACGTGATGAATAGACTCACCAAAGATTTGGACCAACAAATAGTTTTTAAGCAGATGATATCCTACTCCATGGACCAGAGTTTTCTACAGTACTGGCAACACTGAGAAAACTTTTTCAAAAAGTCCGTGAAACAGGAATTGATTTAGCAATTTCCAAAGCCAAACTTTTTTTTACTCAACTCTGGACGTTTTTAGCTTCGAGATCAGTCCGCAAGGAATACGTGTAGCAAAGAAAATTAGGGACGCCAGTAACAATTTTAAGTCCCCAAGAGACATGAAATCGCTACGTAAATTTATCGGCCTGTGCAACTTTTGTCGCCAGTAGACGCCACGACTTGCGAAATTACTAGCACCTTTGCTGTCTCTCATCAAAAAAGGAACGAAATATAAGTGGCTAGAGCAACATGAACGCTGTTTTACAAACATAAAAATAATTTTAGCAGACAACATCTCTTTAATTCACTACTACCCATCAGCTCAAATCCGCGTTTACAGTGATGCAGCACAAGAAGATCTTGGAGGGGGCATTCTACAACAAGACCCTAGAACGGGCCAGTGGAAGGCGCTGGCTTACTGTTCGAGAAAATTCAGTGTGGAAAGAAGAAAAGATACGTTTGAACGTGAGATAATAGCTGCCATGTATGTTCTCAAGTTTTTTCGCTTTAGTTTACTTGGAAGAAAATTTGACCTGTATACCGACTCGATTGCATTTTCGATGGGACGAAACGCAAAGGACCCACACGGAAGGCTTGCCAGCAATATGATTTCGAGCTCCATCATTGTGTATCTGAAGACAACCTTGCCGACATTTTCACAGGTAACGTGGATAACCCAAAGACAGAAGACAAAGAAGAAAACAGCCCACATGATGCAACAGAAAGAATATGCAACATTGGAACTGAAGAACAACCAAGTAACCAAAAACCGGACATAAGGAAAGAAGTTTTGAGGAAAATCGCAAGACTCTTAGATATAGAAGAGCGAACCAAAGACCCTACCAACACTAAGGATTTACAAGCAACAACACATTTGCAAGACGACACCCACTTCATAGGAGCCTTATTTCAAGATGTACAAATGGAGAGATGTCAATGCAGTGACCCCACCTTTGGAAAGATCATAGAAGCCTGGAAAATCTGCAGTCAGTTACAGACCAGAAACTACTAAGGGAATGTAAATATTACAAACTTTTACAAGGTGTACTATACAGACTACCTCATAAAAATAATGAAAAGAAGAACATCAAACAATTATGTATTCCACAAGAGATTCAGGATGCATGGTTTGACTCCATACACACCTCCTCCACTACTAATCACTTAGGTTTTAAGAAAACGTACTTTTCTGCTACAAAGAAATATTATTTTAAGAAAATGAAGGAGTTTCTCTCTACGAAGATCCGCTCCTGTCAAATTTGTTAACGGAATAAGTATGTAAGGAAACTGCCACCCGGTGAGCTACAGCATGGTTCGATCCCACCACCCTTTACTACCTATCAGTTGGATTCGTCCGGACCACATCCGATTTCATACCAAGGGCATAAGCATATCCTAACAGCGATAGACGAGGGTTCGAGACTAGTTATCACAAAAGCAGTTCCTGATTTAACAACCAAAACTATCTGTGACTTTATTTACAATGAAATCGTGTTAAAATTCGGGGTCCCGATTACGCTGAAATCTGATAGACATATGGCATTCAAAAGCCATAACTAAATTGAACCCTGCAACATGTTAGGAACAGCACCGCACCATTCTTTAGCCTACGTGCACAACGACATCGGGCTGATTGAATCTACCCATAGTCTCAATGAGTCTATGATAAAAGCAAGAATATCTCAAAATGGAGGCGACCAACGGTTATGGGACACTAACTTGAATGAAATCATTCATTGGATCAATTTAGCTCATCGCCCTTCAATTGGATTTCGTACAGCTTTCAACCCAGAGAAATAACGGATTCAAAGTTTAATCGACAATGCGACATCCCGGAAAACGCAACCCGCTTGCAAACATGAAAGATGCTAGACAAGCAGTTGCCAGAAACCTAGAACGAGACTTTCAAAGACAAAAGAGATACTATGACAGAAAAGATCTCAACACGAATATAAAAAGAACGACCAAGTTCTAATTTTCAACCCATTATTTAAGAAAGGCAATGTGAAAGCTTTTACTTCACCTTTCACAGGTCCTGCCACAGTGATAGCCAAAGTGCATGGAAATGCTTATAAGCTAAGATTTAAAAATTCACGAGGTAATTGGATAACTGACGTAGTAGCTGTCCAACGCTTAAGACCCTTCTACGAGGACGTAAATCTTTTAGAAGAATACAGAATACAACTAATATAGAACAAACAAGGCAACGACACCGCCCTTGCAAAAACACTAAAAAACAACAATACAAACTATCTTTTATTTTTTTAATGTATTAATTGCTCGGGAGATTTCTTTTGATTGTATAGCCGAGCGATTCCCGGCCAAAACCAAGGGAATCCAATCTCCGACAGGGAGTGGCAGGAAATGGTCTCTCTCTTTTACACGTCCCGAAATCAAAGACTTTCGATCGAGCAATTAATAGCATATATTCTTTTTAATTACTAAGGCACACCCACACTTTAGATAAAGAATCTACATTAGATAAAGAATCAACATTAAAGCATTTCTTTTTAAAGAAATACCTTTACATTTCCACTTTACGTTTCTACAATTCTACGTCGATATCTGAAGGATTCATTCCGAACTTAGGTAGTTATGGTAAATAGGCAACGCTGAAAACTTTAATTATAAGTTAATAATAGGTTAAGAATAGGCAACATAGGTTGTATACGTATTAGCATATTACAGGCTTTAGCCATATTATATGATGATAGGTCAAATATTGACCCGTTTCTTTAAAGTACCATAATAGGTAATGAAAGACATGACAGCAAACCCTTTTTTATTTCACTGTCACATTTTCACGACGTGAAAACACTTTTTATATAAGAATGCAATCAACGTTTGCTTCTTCATAATTTGCAGCATTAGCTAATTTTACAAGTTAAACAAAGAAACATAAGGTACCTACGCTAGTGAAAAATAAAAGATTCTGTTCCCATCTGTCTGGACCTTGATCCACAGGAGACTGCGGAACTCATGCACGCAATTATTTATTTTATAATCAACCACTAGTAAATTACACGAAGCACCTTTTTTCCCTTTATAAGATGCAATATTATACGTATGAGAATATTTGATGATGATCAGATAAAAGGAAGCCATAGCGAACAAAATGCTGCTTCAGCGCGTAAACACAAGTTCAATGTCAACAGCTTAATATAATGAAGTGCATGAACAAGTTAAGAACATATTGCATATTATACGTGTAAATAATCATAAGTAATTTTATTTAAAAAACAAACAAAAAAAAGAAGACATTATATTTATTAAATACTAGTTAGCTTATAAGATCTGATTTTAAGACACACTTTTTTCTTTCTTCTTTTTCTAGAAAGAAAACATGATTACAATCAGCATTACTATCACAGCCATAGTTTTCGCCATAAGTACGACAGCATTGCCAACTGACAACTACCACGAAATCATTTTACCCCAGTTTGGAACTATATTGACGAATAAGGGAATAGCAGTTAAGTCACATACAGACGTTTTCATTGCAGTAAGATCCAATCTGAACCTACAAACCACATATCCTTCTAAAGAGAACTGTGTTGAATGGAATACGATCAGAACAGAAATTAAGAATGCCTAAAAGCAATTTTTTCGAAATATTAAAGACACAATTCCGTGCCATTTTAAAATTTCTGCAACACAAACCATTTCATGTGCAAACAACACACGTTCTAAGCGCAACATATTCAGTTTCCTTCTAGGACTACGATCTTTTGGACTGGGAACAGCAAATATGGTCCAACAGCATAGACTGACGTCATCAGTAGAACAACTTGGTCAACATGAGAATTTGTTAACATCTGAGCTAAATACCATGAGAGATAATCTTAGCCAAGATATAAAAATCGTCAAGAACATTGTTTTACAAGTGATAAACGCATTTCTTGGGCTCCAGACGCGACTACTGAAATCTTTTTGTGAGTGGGCCGAGAAAACAAGAAAACTGAGTGCCCTATACGCCCATTATCTCGGACAAAGCGAAATTAAACAATTCATGTCTAGCGTGGCTACTAATAAACTTAGTCCACAAATTCTATCGGAAACGCAAGCCCTTAAATTAGTTACAGACCACGAATCGCTTAGAGATACTATTTACAAGTTCGACCTCGGACTATTATACACAGTATCCAAAAGTTTTCTCGTATTTTTCAATTTTCATACTACAAACGTGGACATTTTACTGCAAATTCCCACCATCAAAGTAACCTCTAGCGCGACATTACTTGAAGTTACAAATCTAGGCTTTCTCTATGATAAAACACAAGCCATGTTAACACTACCTAAATTTGCCTTCACATCTGGAAACGAAATATTAGAAGGCGAAGAAAAAATTTGCACTTTCGAAAGCTTTTTACACATTTGTCATCCAAACAGTTTCCGTAACACACAAAAGCTTCATGTTTAACAGAAATAGTCTATAACAAAACTTTTACTACATGTCATCTTCAGACATTAGAGGCAAACGGAAAATATATATACAAATATACAGAAACAGGCCTTCTATTATCTTTCTTGATCCCATTTCAAAGAACATACAAATCCGAAAGCGGCATATCCCATAGCAAACCATAAGAAAATACAAAAAATGCTTCTATCTTTTTTTATTACAATGAGTTTGAACATATCATTTTTAAAGATATGATCCTACCCTCGAAATTACAAGTTAGAACCGCTACACGACATTTGAATCTAAATAATACCGAAGCATTACCACTTCTAATAGAAAATTCTACGATACAACAGCTGGATCGACTCATCAATCAACTAGATTCTACTAAACTCCAGAATAAACGTATTAAACCTTTAGAATTTAATGTTGATAATACTAATTTGTTTATCATTACCATAATTGTAGTACTATTTTGAATACTCTTAATATTATTAAGCTGCACGTTTTTTATAATTTCCCGTAAAATTAAAACTTTAGAGAAACGCAATTATAATCAGAAAAATGATCACTAAAGGTTCATTTCCCCTTTCTCTCGTTTCAGAGAAATGGTGACCAAGACCCTCCTGATAGCCGCTAGCATAGGCTTAGCATGTATTATTATAGCTATTCTAGTACTAATATTTGTTAAGTTATATTGATTAAATAGAGACAAGACATCTAAAATAAATACTCAGATTGCTAAGTCTCAATCATCATTTTCTTTAAGCTCTAAATCTATTTCTTCAAATATATCTACTATGCTTAACGAAAATACTCAAGAAACTTTTTTTCTACACCCCAAGAATCTTCATACCATATATGCGAAACCCCTATTTATCCAACTGTACAGATTAATGACCAAGCTACAAGCCAAACTCTAGTCACAATTTCCACGTCACCTTTACCAATACTTTCTAAACTAGAAAAAAACATGATCCAAACTCCAATATCTAACTCCTCTCCGACAGAACAACAACCTATCTTTTCACTGGCTTCCATGTCACAGACCCAATTCCTAAGTCTCCTAGTATAAAAACAGCGTTCCGACTAATAATAGCCAGAATTTAACATACGACAAGCCAGATATTAACTGATACCAGTCATGACCATATCCATCAACACCAGTCCAGGACGAAAAAGCAAGAAGCTATTCCAAAGGAAATTCCAACTCCAAAAGAAGAAGACGTGACGCAAAATAACATAAGAAACTACCAACTATGGGCATCCTCCAATACGTATTCTGTGCAAGACACCGCTTTATTCTTCTGTCTTTACCATTGAAGCTAATGACACACTACAT
The DNA here is from genome assembly GCA_022664845.1 of Lepisma saccharinum. NCBI lineage: Eukaryota > Metazoa > Arthropoda > Insecta > Zygentoma > Lepismatidae > Lepisma > Lepisma saccharinum. The sequence goes on along the minus strand of JAGDQP010007647.1, from coordinate 56,745 downwards.
CGTTTCCAGAACTATACTGCAACATTCCAATACTTTGGTGGAGATATTGTTTCTTTTGTCAAGATGATTAAGGACCTTCAACAGTGACACTTTATGTTCAAGTGCATTTAAATACTCACAAACTGTCCATATTGGCAGAAAGCATAAAACTTCTCTGTAGAAGACGCATATTTATTTACATTTTTTATATATACAAGGTGATAAGTGTTGTGGTTGTGCTACAACTTATTTTTTTGTTTTGTGGTGAAGTGTATATTAATTACCCAACACTGTTACTTTTTTCTTTCACTGTTCTCGGTGCAGGGTGCTACATCAGGTATATATATATATTGGATGTGTATATAATATTATGCACATTCCGTGTTCTAACATTACCTACGAAATTCTTTAATGTGGGGGTACACGAAAGGCCCCCATAGCACCTCGAACCCAGTATCAAGAAATTCATTCATGAAAGTTATAAAAACTGCTCTACTAGAATTTTATATAAAGGAACAAAGCTTATATTTTATTATTTCGCAAAGCTTATAAACGACAAGTCTTACAAACAGAAAAGATATTTAATAAGCAAACAGGATATTGTAAAACTGTTATTTAAGCTATTATGTAACGATTACAGCAACGACTTTTCCGGGTAGCCCGCAGGATAAAGAGCAAGGTATCTGAATTCCACGGGCCATCGTGTCATTGTGTCGCGCTGACCAGTGGAATTCCAGAGAGTGCTTTTGCACCCAGAATTGGGAAAACAAGATGTAAAGGGAAATCTTGGTACTCCAAAATGACAGCCCTTGGGTTAGCTACGAGATAGCAACATCAAACAGTACCTAGTGCATTATAGAAGTATTCCTGTGGTCTATCCGGTAAGTCGGAACAGGCTGTAGATATGTATTTGAAAACTTGAGACTTAAACCTTTTTCTCTCTACTTCTAGATCTCAGTATAATTAAGCACGGACAGAGGATCCGTTGCGTTATTTTGAAAAGAACAACAACAAAGAAACAAGATTATGTTGCCCTTGGTTCTCTCACACACAACACCAAGCAAGAAAAACATTGCACTGTTAATAAGTTTTCTAGTATTTTCGAGAAAGTCAATGCATTTGCCACAGAGCCCCACTTCCTCCTCTTCCTTTTTCAATTTATTCTACACATGTATGACACGTGTACCTGGAAGAGCTTTTTAAAACCCACGTAGGATGTATGTGTGATGTGTTTAAAATGTCGTTGTATTTTTGTTTCACTCTTCACGCTGTCTATTATTAGAAAGAAATCACGTTTCTTTAAGGAAACTGAACCCTAAAACCGAGATAGCATTTAATAAAGAATAAAGGTCAAGTTTGCTACTATACGTCCTCCGTGCTAAATACGGTATACGGAGATTATATTTTGCTACTGTAGCTTTTCTGTATAATATCACATTTTGCTGCTGTATCTCTGAGAGTAAAAGACAAGTTGCTAATAACGTAATTCTGCAGTGTGGAAAATATTAATAGACTATTATTAAAACACCGTCCCACTTATTTACAGTTAATTGACAGTAGCATACTGGTGTTGATGTTAATAGAGTACTATTGAAAAAACCACCACAGTCATTTATAGTTACTTAATCGTAGCATACTGAAACTAGAACGAAATAGCTTACTGATAATAATATTTATTTATTTACAGATTGTTGAGGGTTATAGGAAAAAGAGTCCCAGCAGTTCTATAGTAAAAAATGGCAGCTAGTAATAATATTAATATTATCAACGATGTTATAAGAAAAAGAAATCGCATTAACAGTAGAATTATTACTGCACAGTTATCCCAACCCCCACAGGATGAGAACCCAATTACGTGGTCAATAGAGGGGATAACCCAACTCTTAAACATGTTAATGGCGGATGTAGAGCCGCATCACCAGGTGGGATTAATACTGTGGAATCTTGATAATCCCGCCCGGTCATTCTGGTTCTCGTTCAGAGACGCGTCTAATATGAGTGAAGATTTCGTATGGTTGGCTTTAGAAAAGGCGGTTGAGTCTAACGCTATGTTCATGCAGCAAGATAAATTCGTGTATCATTTCCATCATGTTGCGCTACCTGTGGGGTAGGGCCGTCGAAAACAAAATTTTACATCCGACGATGAATTTATGAAAAAGTTATGTTAAAAATACAGGGAGTAATTTGCCCAAGCACTTGTAGTTTGTAAAGGCCTAGTGGATAATAAAGACGATAAAAAGGCAAGTAAGCTTTATCGTATCCAAAGAATGAAATTTATAAGTTTTGAAAAAAGCACACTGTGTAACAAGGCCGGGGCTATTCTAACAGCCGGTGGTGGAATACCAGAATTGAGAAAATCCCAAGCGTATTTACGAGAATACACAGTTACGGTGTATGATGGTCTGACGGGCGAAAAAAACTTTTTTGAAGGTGTGGGTGGCCCTAAGAAAATTAATTTACTATATTTAAATAAACACTATAATGTAATTACCAGTTTGACGGCGGCCTTTAGCTGTATATATTTCTGTGAGGTGTGTCACAAAAAGTATGCGAGTAAAGAAAGACATATTGCACACTGTACTGCGTTATGCACTAAATGCCGGAAAAGCCCGCCATGTGAAAAAAAACAACAAAAATTCGAAATTGTAAGGAATGTAATTGGTGTTTTTACGGTAATGAATGTATGCTGATTCACACTCAAACGGGACTATGTTCGAAATTTAAAGTCTAGGTTATCAAAGCAGGTAGAAATGCCCACCAATGTGATGAAAACACTACAAATTGTGATAATATGATGCCCCGCAACCATTTATGCTATATCCGTCTCAAACCAAATATTAACGCCAGTATTAAAAATGGTTAATGGTCTTTTAGGATATTGATTGTAGACAGGATGAGGTGGTGAGAGAAGGTGTGAATGAACACATACCGAACCTACTAGTTTCACAGCAGGTGTGTTATCAGTGTGTAAATAGTAGTGATAATACTTCATGTGGTGTGTGCGGTAGAAAAGAGACTATTTTCTATGGGGAGAGCTGTGTAGTAGAATTTTAAGACTATTTAAGCGTCAGACCAAGAGGTGTTAACAAAAGTTTCCGTGTAGCGCATAATGCAAAAGGCTACGATTCCCACTTTGTTCTACGCGACATGATTAGCGTTAAATGGTAGACACCAAAAATAATTATGAAAGGCTGTAAAATACTGTGTATGGAGTGTAAATATTTAAAGCTTATCGACAGCTTGAGCTTCTTACTGGCTAAATTGGAGTAGGCTTTTGATATTCCACACGCTAGGAAGGTGTGTCCATATGTAAATGGGAAATTGCTCGGTGCTAGAGCATTCCATAGTATTTAGGAGCTGATGAGTTCAATCTCAGCGATCAATCATCCTAACTGAGTATCAATGAATGCAGTATTTTTAAAAAAATATGAGAAAATTGAACTTCTTGAAGAAAACCTAGGTTAACTTCTGATTTTCTGTCAGTGTGTTTCCGAAACTTTGATCTGATTTAAAAGTATATGTTACATACGACCTATGTACAATATTTTGATTGATTTCTGGAAATCTTACTGTTTTCTTATAGAAAAAGTTGACACCGAGGCTCATTGGAATTACATTGTAAAGTTAATTAATTCGCCTTTGCTATGGTGACTTGATTGTGCATTATGAATCGACCATATACGAGACGATTCAGGTTCAAGCCGGACACTCACCACTCAACCTACGAGGCATTCTATTGTTTAGCTTAGACATATTACGCAAATGTTAATGTTATCTTTAATTAAGATAATTGATATTTCTGCCCCTTTTTCTTTCTTCACTGAGGAGAGCTAATATGATGAAGAAAAAAACGCAGAAAATTAAATTTTCAAGCTAGATTAAATGGTGAGATTCTGAATGATTATTTTAAAACTATGGAGGTTCCGTTTGTAATACTGCATTCAATTAAGAGTTTAATGTAGAATCTTTTCTTTGTACCGCACTTCCTATGCTCCTATGATCGAGGTCACGAACTTTGGCTCAGCACCAAACGCAGACGTGAGTTCGAGTCATTCTATTTGATATTCCTCACTGATGATTGCCATAGTTTTCATCTCTGTACTATGACAGCATTTCACTAGAAAACACGGGAAAACTGTAGTCGATTTCATGTTCACATCGATGTTTGAAGACAAAATATGAGTTCAATATTTCGATTAAATATGTGACCACAGAGAAAAGCGCACCACACGAAGTAAATGTCACATGATTCCTGATAACTAGACCCTACTGGACTAGTAATGTCGAATATTTTCTTCCTCAAAAGTCTGAACTCGGGTAAAGTTTTCCATGTTTGTGACTTTTCTAAATATCACATTCTATAAATTGAAATGAATATTATTTAAGGCATTTAGGCAACTTTTCATTCACTTGAATGTATGATGATGAGAGAATTAGTGGAATGAAGACAAGTTGGAGGAAACGAGAAAACTCATGCATATTGTGTTTGTCCCCTGGAGAAAGCGTATATGACATGGGCTACAATCGAATGGATGATTTCAAATATTAGAGATGAGTGAAATACTATGATACCCTTACATGTTTGTACATTTTTCTAAAATACTGCATACATTGATGCTCAGTTAGGATGATTCATCGCTGAGATTGAACTTATCAGCTCCTAAATACTATGGAACGCTCTAGCACTGAGCTATTTCCCATTTACATATGAACACACCTTCCTAAGAGGATTGTTAAGGTTTTAAATGGTGATTGCTTTTGAATCTTCGAGTGAAATGTGACGTATTTGAATAACATGGTTTAAATAAGATTACTTATTTACGGCTATTAGAATGAGTAGACTGTAGCGTATAAAAAAAGAAAAGAAAAAGAAAATGGCTGAATTAATTAAGATCTTTAAACTTTTTTTTACTTGATTCCATAGGAGTATGCATGCGGAGTAATAATCGTGCCACATCCGCTCAGTCAAGTCAAGTTCCCAACGACATCACATATATTCAGTTCAGGACAAGCCTGCTTTTAGCTCAAAGGAACCTAAATTAGTGACTGCTTAGACTTTACTTTCACGTTTACTAGTAATCAGAGCTGAAATGGGTCAGCAAATCAGGTTTAATATTCGCTAACTCAGAGAGCAAAACAGATCCATTATATGACCTATCATCCTTACTGTTTATTCATGTGTAAAATTTGTTTATTTGTTCTCCCCATTATTTAGAAATTAAATTTATGTCTTTTACAGATCTATGACTTAGGCGGAGAAAAGATAGGGCACAGGATTTTGTAAAGAGTCAGTCAAATCCTAAGTTGAAAGTATAATTCCTCCATTTTTCTTCTCTGAATAATAAAAACCCTCAAGCGGCCGTGGCTCGGTGTTAGAGCGTTCGATTAGCATTCAGAAAGTCGTGAGTTCAATTCAAGTGATCAGTCACCCTGAGTAAATTTTTCCTCATTCGCAACAGGCAAATGTCAAAATGGTACCTTCAACTGAGAACCTTGGTGACACCTTCCCACATCCTTTTACCCCTTCCCTATTCCGTTCACCTTCAACTTTTTAAAATCCAAAGCCAATTGTAATGTTTCAGAATATTACATTCTGTACTAACCAGATTCAATATAAAAGGAATGAATGGAAGTACATTTTAATCATAACAATAAAATTTAGTTGAAAAAATCAGTACTATTTAACCCAGATTACGATCCAAGTTCTGTAAAAATGAAATTTTATTAATAAAAATAAAATTTAGTTGAAGAAAATCAGTAGGTCTACTATTTAACCCATATTACCATCCGAGTTCTGTAAAGTGAAGGTGCTGGACTGTTCATTTAAGAAACTATCTTTCTTTAGTTCGTTGAGTGATACAAAATGCTCTTAAGTAGTGTGAGTTCAACTCGCAGCATATTCACATTTCCACAGCTTTCTTACACTATGAGTTTACTTATTTCCAATCACAACGAACTGGAGCGAAGGTATAAAAAGTAAGCACCTAAGAAATTAGATTTAGCATCAGGTCACTTCTACGGTATCCATACTTATGTTCTCCCCCAGCTGTAGAGATATTTGATTTATTTGTACGAGATAAGTGACAACACCGGGTGTTATTTTCAAGTTAACTTGGCCAGGCTCTAAGTTAAAGATAGCATTTCAGTATTATCCTGTGTGACAGATGAGAAACGCAGGTAAAACTCCCGTCTGGTAGAATATGTCCCCTAGGTATGAATGTGTCCCCTAGGTATGAACCGAAGACTTTTCGAATGCGAAGGCAGCGCTCTATCATCTGAAAACAGGCCTTGTTTGTAGAATATTTGACAAGACTGGATTTAATCCTAATTCATACACTTAAATCACGATCATTCTTCACAACTGAATATTTTATGACGAGATGCATTATCAAAATAATTCAAGACTTCATTAACTGAATATTTTAACAGATGATATTAGCTCATTCTTTTCTCATAAGTACAAATTGACCACACTGAATGAGTCATATCAAAAGAAAATTGACAACTATGTGCAATTTTTTTGTTTAAACTCAAAGGGCCCACCGTTATCTCTGACGTATTAGTGATAAGAAATTTTCAAAATAACTTCTTCTCATCTCATTCTCAGTTGAACATCACACACATCAAGACAATGTTTTTACACACGAGTTTAAGGTAAAGGTATTTTTCAACTTTTTATAATAATATTGGTTTTAAAATATATTTATCAATCTTTTTATCTCTTTCTATCTTTTTATCTTTCTCTATTCAACATAATCGTGTATTTATATATTATTTAGTGACATTCAATATTCGGATGATTATACTAATAACTTCCTTCTTCCTTAGCCTCGTCATATGTCTAGCGGATTACGTTCCTTCTCAAACATTTTTACACAAACATCGATCTAGGATAGGGGAGGGGAAAGGATGCGGAGGTGTCCAGCAGGGGCTATATTCAAGCTGCCACCACAGCATTTGCCTAATGTGACTGAGGGACATGTCATTTTCAGTTGAGCATCAAATGCTTGAAGATAATGTTTCCACATGAGTTTAAAATTAAGGTATTTTTACACCTTTTATAATAATATTAGTTTTACAATATAGTCTATCTGTCTTTCTCTTTACCTGCCTATATTCAAGATAATCATGTATTTTTTTTCTATCTCCATGTCTCTCTTTCACTAATTTTACAAACGTCTGTGTTATTATGACTCTATGTATATGTGTCTTTCTTTCTATCTCTTTTCCTGATCTATTTATCTGCTTTTTATTTCTCTTTCTCTACTTTCAATCAGTCTGTCTCTCTCCGTCTCTCTATATCTCTTTCTCTATATTAACAAACGTCTGTGTTACTATGACTCTGTGTATATGTGTGTCTTTATTTCTATCTCTTTTTTCTGATCTGTCTATCTGTCTGTTTATTTCTCCCTTTACTTTCTATCAGTCTGCCTCTCTCCGTAGCTATCTCTTTCTCTATATTAACAAACGTCTGTGTTACTATGACTCTATATATATATATATGTGTCTTTCTTTCTATCTCTTTTTCTGATCTGTAGTCTATTTCTCTCCCTACTTTCTATCAGTGTGTCTCTCTCCGCGTCTCTCTTTCTCTCCCTCTTTCTCTATTTTAACAAACGTCTGTGTTACTATGACTGTGTATATATGCGTCCTTCTTTCTATCCCATTTTTCTGATCTGTCTGTCTATTTATCTCTCTACTTTCTATCAGTCTCTCTCTCTCTCTTTCTCTATATTAACAAATGTCTGTGTTACTATGATCTCTCTCTCTCTCTCTCTCTCTCTATATATATATATATATATATATGTGTGTGTGTGTCTTTTTTCTATCTTTTTTCTGATCTGTCTATTTCCCTCTCTACTTTCTATCAATCTGTCTCTCTCCATGTCTCTCTCTCTCTTTCTCTATATTAACAAACGTCTATGTTACTATGACTCTCTCTCTCTATATATATGTGTGTGTGTCTTTCTTTCTATCTTTTTTCTGATCTGTCCATTTCTCTCTCTACTTTCTATCAGTCTGTCTCTCTCCATGTCTCTCTCTCTCTCTTTCTCTATATTAACAAACGTCTGTGTTACTATGACTCTGTGTATATATGTGTCTTTCTTTCTATATCTTTTTATGTCTCTTTATGTGTCTGTCTCTCTACTTTCAATCATTCTGTCTCTCTGTATATATGTGTATTTCTATCTCTTTTTTCTGATCTATCTGTATCTCTACCCTCTCGCTTTTTTAAAAAAAGCTAACGTTAAAAGGCAGTAATCTCCGGTCATCTGATATGCTCGTCTGATGGTGAACCTGATACTTCGGATGTCGATTATTTTCACACAGCTTTTTTCTCAATTTACACCAGACAAACGATAAAAGATGATACCTTCAACACAGGTCCTTCGAAAAGGTGTCTAGGAAGGGTTATGTTCAAGGTGCCATCCCATCATTTGGGTGGTACAGCTCAGGAAAAAAACTAGGAAAAGACTAAGGGTCTTCACACAAATGGGGTGGTCTAAACCTTGAATTAAATAATTCGTATTTCTCTGATGTGACTAAGGACCAAATGTAGACTATAATGTATTAGTTAACTTTTCCTCGAGCTAAAAATAGGATAATGAGCAAAGCCTTCTCATTTTCCTCGGGTTAAAAATAGGATAATGAGCAAAGCCTTCTCATATGTGTCATTCTGAATTCGAATTTTATTTTTTACGCCTGTAAACACGTGAGGGTCACATTCACTTAAGGAAGGGGGAAAGGATGTAAAAGGTGTGCACTAGGGGGTATGTTCAAGGTGTCATCCTGACATTTCCCTGCTGTGACTGAGAAAAAACCCTGAAACACATCTATCACAATGATCATCTGCAGAGATTGAACTTAGAACCTCGCAAATGCTAACCCAACGCTATACCTGTGAGCTACGACGGTTCAATTTTGTGCTCTATAGTGCACTCTAGAAATCTACTTATTTGAACATTTTATATTTACAATCATCATCATCATCATTACTATTCCACTGAATGAAAAAGATTCTTGAAGATACGTTTAACCCTCTCTATTCAGAGCTAAAATGGGTTACTTTTAATGTTGATAACTAGCTCTAATCAGAAGATTCGATCTCAAAGTTGAACTGAATAACACCTATTTCCCTGGTGTGACTAAGGAAAACCCATAAAAAAATAAAAACCTCCGTTAAAAATTCATAGTTGAAAACATGTACTTAAAGTTTCAAGCTAGATTTAAATGAAGCTCGCGGACTTCAGATCAGCACCAAAGGCCCATGCGGGTTCGAATCCTTCTGCTGGTCATTCCTAACTGATGGTTTCCATGGCTTTCCTCAGTTTCTTCTAACGAATGCGAATTTCATTCCTCTAATAAGCTACTTCATTTTTTCAGCTCTTCCTCAGAAAGATTGCTCACTAGGGGGCAAGGGAGGACCTCATCCCTAAGAATTATGAAGGGCTTAAGTTAAGATACATATATAAATTAAAATTATGTTTCTCTATCTCGAAATAATCTAAGAACTTTCTTCCTTTTAAAACAAACTCTAAATCACACACTCACTCGCATATCAGAAAGAAGGTTTTAATACGCAGAAGTTTACCAAACAAGAAAAATAATCCAATCACTTCCTTATTTTTCGTTTTCAGCAATATTTAAATCAAATATTTATCTTATGTGAAAAAAATTACACATTAGAGACTGGCACATACTTCTAATAATCAGTGTATTTTCCCTTCTTTAAGAAACAAGCAATGTACTATGAGAAGTGACTAGTAAACTGACCTCACCACACACTATTTTATTATCTTCTGTAAAAGGAAACTTCAAATCATGAGGCATGATCTAAGATATACTACGTCAGAAAAGAGAGTTCACAAAGTTTATTCAAACAAAAAGAAAAAAAACTAACACTAAAAGTTTATACACAAGAGTTGAAGGGTGAAGGGAGTTCTCGCGGAGAAGGAGAGATTTTAGTATTTTAATCTTCTAACAAGATTTAATCATTCTGACCTCATTAAGTAAAGAAAACGCTATAATTTTCTTCCTTACGACTCTGATGAAATGCAAATGTTTCATCAATATTTTAACATTCTGACCTCCTGAGCATCAAACTCTGAGTTACACATTCACTTCAATATCAGAAAGATGCTTTCATACGAGTACGTCAGAGGATGACTAAACAAAAGTAATGAAATCACTTCCCTGTTTGTCTGAACTAAATACACATTACACACTCACATACAGTGCTGATAATCAATGTATTTTCCCTTCTTTAACACATAATCAATCTAGTATTACAAGTAACTACTACACTGAGGTCATCATACATGATCTTATTATCTTCTCTATAAGGAAGTTCAAATTATAAAACTTGATTCAAAACAACTGACGTACTTAGTGTACACACAGTAAGAAGTATATGGACAATACTCTTATCTGTTTATCCTTCAAAAACAAAAAAGATTAGATTCGTCTCCGGAAAATCAGAGAAAGAATTGAATTCTTCATTTAGTCTCCTTTCTATAATTATAGTGTTACGACCGTGTTCGCTGTCTCTCTGCATACACAGTACTTTTT
>JAGDQP010007647.1:0-41197 GCA_022664845.1 Lepisma saccharinum | reverse complement strand
TTTAAGCTTTACTGTTGTAATAGTATCTTTATCCATCCAATGTTCAGATAGACATAATACTTGTACCATTTTTAGTTCATCATGAAGTAGTTCATAAAAAAAATTCCAATTTGTTTCCTAGACCTTGCACATAGATACACAAATTCGAGGTTTTGCAATTACTTAATTTATAGTTGTTCTAGCCTCGGGTCTCATTAATAACTTGTCTTGAATATTTACGAAGTTTAGAGATAAGCTACTTGATACAGACATTTTTGTACAGCAGTATGATCATGACGTGCAGGTTATTTGTATATGTGAGCACTGGCTCAAATCAGAGGAAATTAGTTACGTAAATATTCCAGGTTTTAAATTATGTGATAGTTCTTGTAGAAATATGTTCGCAAGGGGGAAGGGGGCACTTGCATTTTTGTCCGAGACAACCTAAAAAATGGAATATGTTAAACTTACCTATCTTCAATGTGTAGAAAAGAATTTTGAAGTGTGTGTTACTCATCTCAACGATTATAATATAACATAGTTTGTTGTTACAGAGTACCTGATGGTGTGTATGAAACATTTGAAACAGGATTGATTACGCATCTAAATGAGCTCATTTTAAAAGGTTATGCAAAATTATTGTATTGTCTGAAAATCAATGAAGGAAAAACAAAAATAATGATACAGTCACGGCGGAAGAGAGAAGCAGAAAAGATTATAGAAGTCGGGGAGTATAAGAATGAGAAGGTACAAAAATTTAAATACCTAGGAACAATATTGACTGAAAATAATGAGGAAATACAAGAAATTAGAAGTAGAATACATGCAGCCAATAAAGCATACTATGCAATATTAATAGTGTTTAAAAACCGAGATATAAGCTGTAAATATAAAACCATACTCTACAAAACTTTGATAACACCGATATTAACATATGGATGCGAAAACTGGTCTTTTACTGGAGTGGCTATAAAGCAAACAGACATTTTTGAAAGGAAAGTGTTAAGAAGAATATATGGACCAACTAAAGAAGGAGATCAATGGAGGAAAAGATACAATGCGGAAATATACGAAGACATTGCAATATCGAACTATGTGCGAATAAAAAGACTACAATGGGCGGGACATGTTGTAAGAATGAAAGACCAAAGAATACCAAATAAAATGATAAGGGCAAGGTTCGAAGGACGCAGAAGGAAAGGCAGACCGAGAGCCAGATGGGAAGATCAAGTCCAAAAAGATGCGAAAGAGCTACTTGGAGTGCGTGGGTGGAGAAGGATCGCACAGGAGAGAGAAGAATGGAAGGCAAGGATTGAGGAGGCGAAGGATCGACTACGGTCCAAGGAGCCGGATAAGTAAGTAAGTAAGTATATTCTACAAACACGTAGGTCACCTCAAACCATCCCCAAAGAACACGTCGCCACTTTTACCGCCAAAATACCACCGTAATCTACTACGAACACCGCGACTACCTGGCGGTTGCCTGTGCCATCTATGCAACCCGCAAATTTCTTTCATTGTCGACCTACTTCTACTCCCACCCTCTGTTTACGTTTGGAGACAAAAGTAACCCCGTGAAGAAAAAGGAAACCAAACCAAAATAAAAACAACCTGTTTTTTTTTGTCATAACCAATGGTGCTATATTTATAGTGTATATCAGAAACATTTAAATTACCTTATGCAAAAGAAAATTGCAAACATGATACATTTTGTATTGCTCCAGGTGTTTGCTTGCAAAATTGGAAGTAATTAACTTTATTACATTCTCATTTACTGTAATAAAACATTTACGTGCTTTTAAATAGGGGAAACTATTCGCTGTCCCAATGGTGAGAATTCCCCTTAAGAAAAACATTTGGCAATAGCATGGCTTTATTTTAATGCAAGAGGTCAGCTTTAGAAGGGCATGTAACATCCTGGAAGAAAACCGCTGGAGGTGCATGAAGATGCAGCTTTCCTTTGTAGAAGGGATTCTTGAAAAACTCGATTACTATACGCCCCCCAAATGCAAACATTTGTACAAAATAAAGACATTATTCGCGACAACAGTTTGACTATGGACTGTTTATCGAAAAATTCTTTGAAAATTAATACAGTACATGAAAAGCAATTGTTGTTTGTTCGAAAGAGGTGAGTATACTATGGATCATGTAGCCTATACCCGCGTATTTCATAAATTTTAGGTGGCTACGATGCTGTCCAAAATTCCCGCGTATACCCTCCAATACATGATTACATCTCCGTCAAGCACGGTATAAGTAGAACGACAACAACTAGTTATTCATTTACTATGTCATTCTGTAAGTGTTTATGTCTTTTATGTAATCTTTCTGTTTTATGTACTTTTCTGTATAAAGTTTATGTATGTAACTGTACTGACACGGGTTAGGTGGTAGAACAGCTTCAGCTCAATCTCGCCCACGTTAATAATGAATGTCTGAATTGAATTAAATTCTGAACCCCTAATTTTTCTTGCTTTTTATGTAACTTTCACCATATACACAAAATCTTGCAATTTTTTACGAAAAAAAAAAAAATGCGGGTTCTCAGACGCTTGTACGCGAGAATTTGCTCTTGTGAGTTGGCAGCCCTGATGCTTTAGGGTTTTTGTGGTGGAGACGTCTCAAAAATATTTTTTTCAGAAGTAGTCGTAGGGCTTCATAACTCATGTGGAAACACTTCCGGTACGAATAGCCCATTTTCACGTAGCTTGAACTATAAGTAACAGCGAGAAGCGATCAATCCGTCAGCTACAGTTAGGTCTTGTGATCAAGGCGTCAGGAATCTAATCTGAAAGTCCCGGGTTCGAACCCTGGCATCGGTTTTTCTTACATATTTCTTTTTTAGAAAATAAAGTTGTTTTTCGGTTTTTTATGTAAATACACAAAAGGAAATTTAATAAAAGTTGTGATTCATAATTTTAAAAGAGGCCACTAAAAAGTACAATGTATATAAACCCACCATTGCTCGGTGTGCAAGGGGAGAAGGGTGCGTCCGAAGGGAGTTGGGGGCGTTAGCCACGGGAAGGCGAAGACCCCGGTTAGCGGTATGCATACGCCTGGTCTGGTCTGATCTGATCTAGTATCTAGTGCGGAAATGGCATTAATTAAGAACATCCATGGCACATTTGTTTAAACAATTGCTGTTTTTAACAATATTTGTAATATATGACAGTTTAACAGTCTATCAGTCTTTATAATTAATGTTTTAATGTCAGTTATTTACCAGTTGCTATGGTTACAGTCCTCCATAGGCGTCAGTTCAACTCTTTAACTCTAGTCACAGTCACTTTATGATGTATATTTCACTACCTATTTTGAATTTCAAACTTGGAGCACTATTACATGAAACATTGAATCACTATATGACATATCTTGTTAAATTTTCTGGGAATGAAGTCCGAAAACACTATGAAGTAGAGCAAATTAAACACTAAAAATTTCAGCGGCTTCCATCCATTAACCCGCCATCCTGTCCCTATGCATACGCAAAAATGATGTTAACTCAGTGTGTGCCGTACCGGAAGTGTTTCCATGTGGGTTCTCCTTAAAGACGAAGCTCTGCGTATACTTGTGTAGAAAAATCTTGCTTCTAACTCTATGAAGCCTTGGACTGGACTGTTTAAGATAGTCTAGACAGACGGATTGGACTGTTCGCTGGTTATACGTGCGAGAAGACAAAAAGTTAGAAAAGAGGGACTGGACTGCTGGTGGTGATCCAATAATACAAAAGAGAAGAAGCATTTATTGAAAGAGACACCGGTAAGGAATTTTAATATTTCTAGATAACTAGGTTTTACTTCCGTTGTATGCAGACTCCTGTTTGAACGGGTTAAGAAACCTATTGGTGTTGAACGAGATTTTAAAGAGGGTTATTGAAGGATTACAATCATTATTCAAAATGTTTTTCCTTTAATACTATATACCTATATTAAATGTAGGGCCCAGCACTAATATACAAGTTGTGAAATTACGGATGTGTCAATTTAAAACTTAAGAGAGTGAAATATCGTTCCCCATTGAGTAATGTATAAATCCATGTGTTGCTCTTAATATTAGTCTTCAAATTAACACTGGTTTTATACATTAGTTGCGTAGTCAAATCGAACCAAAATTAACGTATCAGGATTTACGGTAGTTCGTTCACCCCACAGCTAACCGGAAATAATCCTTCGTTGGATGGTTGCACCAGTTTCCGGCCAGTAGATCTTTAAAATTAAAAAAGGCTTCTGATGAGTGGATCGCGCAACTCATGTTTCTAGTAAATCGTTTCGATGTTCAGAAACAGTCTGCGTTCTCAAGGAGGTGCATACTGCATATAGTTCAACTGAGCGTCAGGTATAATCTAATGCTACAATGTTTCAACTTGCAACATTGGCATTTGTATAGTAGCGACGGACCAACCCAAAATCACTCAAAGCACACACTGCAGGCATGCCATATTTATTATTAATAATTCCATCCTTGCATTTTTCGTAAATTATCTTAAACTAGTAAACATACCAACGTGGAGGTTAGGTGCGGTCATGTATCTTTACACTCTTTGTTACGCTCGCAATGCACAAACGTGCCCTTTAAACACTGGCTTACCTGCTTCCACATGACAACAACTGTAACTACGCCAATTAGTTCCTTCCGCCACCAGATACAGTGCGTCTTAAAACATCTTAAAAACTCATTACAACAACATTATTCATGTTTAATGTTACTCACATTACAATTTCGCTCCCATGTCATGACAAACAACACTCAGTTATCTGAATTCATCCTGTAAATTTCTTAATATTAAGAAACTACTATAATTAACCCCATTTTTTCTTTGCTTCACCCTTACCTCACAACTTAAGGCAATACGACCACAAACGCGTTTTACCGGTATTTCTTCAGTATTTAATATTTGAAGACTTACGGTTTTCAAGGTATAACATGCATTGATGTCATTTTATCAGGAGAAACTTTTACGATAATTTAATATTTATCGTTTATTTCATTGTGATGTGAGACCCAGAGCCCGGTCCTTCTTGTTCACACCAGCCTGTTGGATTCTGCTTCTTTGTATATGTAATAAAATAGTTTTCCCCTCTTCCTTTTTGTAGTAATATAAGTACGAGTGTTCTATGATTCTGGTTTTGTTCTAACAGTTTGCCGGTACCCGGTTACCTTTGAGAATTTTTGTGCTCATATGTTTGGCCACGGAGCCATATGTGTGTATGAACTGTTCTCGAAGTCTGAGTTTTACACTTTTAATTAGGTACTATTCTTTTACCCGGTTCTTTAACAGAGCCTTTGTAACGGCCTTGAAACTCCGTTCCATGATATACAGTTCCTTTCAGCGTTCCATGATATTCAGTTCCGGTCGGTTTTGTTTTATTTACGTCGATCTTCAAAGGAAAGGTTTTTACTGTGTTGATCTCCAGATTGTTATACTGTTTTGACCATTACCTATTCTTTTTCGAGCCAAAGATGTTTATTATCCCTTTCTTTTGTTTGCTCTATTCTGGCGCAAGGTTTCTTTCTTTCCAAACGACTTTTGTGCATCTTTCGTTTATTACAGATGATCTCATTGCCTAAACATGTTATCCGTTGTCATTGGATGAGATGCAAAAATTCATCTTAAGTGTGTGGTCATTTGCTATTGGCAGAAACTTCCCGCCAGAATAATGCCTTACTCTTCGATATTTATAAATTTGATTTTTGCACATTTGAACTTTTGGTAACTTGACCTTTCTGTTTGTGCATGTAAATGTGAGAATTGGGGTCTTTCTTGTCTGGAGTCATGATCTGCTAGTATTCTTTGATTTTGTCGCGTATTCTTTTGTCACCTCTGAGTGAAGGGGTGAGTGTTCATGTAGATGATCATGAAGACCTACTCGTAAGGACAGGCAACTGAGCTCCGAATATATAAATTATGAATTTTCAGTAAATATATTTGCCGAATATGTTTACTCCGTTGTCTGACATGTAACGTAATGATGCCCGCTAATGAAATTATATGGAGTCTTTTTCGCCGGTATTAGTTTAACTAAGAAATTTGAAATCCAATTTCAGGAACAAGATTCGTATCTTCTCGTCTGCTGTTTCTATGGGACAAATAGAGGAAGACATCTTGGGTTTTCTTATACACTGAATTTTCGAAGTTTTGGACTTCTGAAAAGTAAATTTTATTCAAAATTACTTTCGTTGTTACACTTTTGTGCAGTTTAGAAATATGTGTAATTATTCTGTTTTAGTTTCTTTAGTACAAAGGGAAATTTTCACCATGCAAGGCTAAATCTGATTACGGCGAACTATGTTTTGCATGCTGTGTTATGCTATAGCCATAATCTGGTAACTGGAATTCCCCTCAAATTTATCGTTCTGAATTCTCACTCACATTTGCGTTCTGCAATGTTGTTATTAAGGTTTAATATAGAAGTAGTCTGTGTATATTATTGTGTGTGTGTGTTCTCATATGGAACAAATAAGCTGTAAGTATAAGTAACTTCCTTCCTTTTTATCGTAAATTTACCTTAAATTGCCCTTCTGGCTTTGTGTTATATATATCACAAAATAGTACAAAGGGTAAGAAAACTAGGTACTTACATTGTATAATACCAAGACAAGTGTACACAAACTTACATTGTATAATACCAAGACAGGTGTACACGAACTTCACAACACAATAGGAAAGCGACAACGTTTCTCAAAAGCGTTTTCACGTGGTGGTAGAGAAAATGGACAGAGCGGACTGGTACGGGACTTGTGCTAAGGAGACGCCATATTGCAAACTAAAGCTGGGTAATAGTGTAACCATTTTATGGAGGCGGGAAAATCACTAGATGGGTCGGAGAAAACCCCAAATGGAGAAGGAATGGGGTCAAGGGTGTAGATGACTGACCCGCTCTGTGAAGGACATTAACAACCCTACCGAACCTAACCTAAACTAATTTACCCTTACGTAATCTAGAAGCTATTTATTCAGTTTAGAATGCAAACAAACCAAATTTTACCTAACCTTTAGACCTAAATCACGAGGGGGGCAGCCATCTACTCCCTTCCCAAATAATAAATATAAAGATGAAAGGGAAAAGAAGAGAATAAAGAAACAGTATAGAAAAATAGAATAAAAGTGCAACTAGAGACGGAACGAAAAAGAGAATGGAAGAAGAAACTGCGCTGGAGAGAGTAATATGTAGTTGTGGCCAGGTTCATGTGTGGAGGAAAGGATAGAGATGTACTTCTGCTCCCATCTCTTTCTAACTGGCAGGTAAGTCTTAGTTCAGGATTTTCAGGATGCTGACTCGAAAGGTTTCGTGAAAGATGCGGCCGTGATAAGAAGTGTGTTCAGGTATGGGGAGGTTCGGAAGTTTTGATTTGGAGGTGTAGCGATGGTTATTGATGCAAATTGGTACAAGTGTTTGGTTTTTTCCGACGTAGAAGGCTACAGAGTAAAAGATAAATGAGGTTGGAATATACCTAACTGCCGGGGTGTCGGAAAGAATACGCCTTGCGAGTGACAGGATGTTCGGAGGCCAGACTGGGATAAAAAGTAGGACAGATTCTACAGCGGGGTCTATTACACTCTCCAGATTTGGGGGAAGAGTGTGGGATTGGTCGAGTTCTGGTGAGACTGAGGTTTGTATGGCTCAAGTCACTTGTATATGTAAAATAATGTATGCATTGCTAGTAGAAAAAATAAATAGTAACTTTCCCCCCAACTCGCGGAAATAGGGCCCAGGTTTATCCATCGGGAACTGGGCTACAGAAATATCCCCCCTCAGTCCTCCTATACTCTTTTCTTTTTTTTTATGTTTTTTTTTGGATACCAGTTTAAATCTATGCAATTTCAGGTTCTACGGACTCCGTGTCTTGACGCCGAGAAGGGGTCGAGACAGGGAGACCACTTGGGGGATGGCCTACCCCAGCTTTGTGGAGAATCCCTTTTAGATTAGCTGCGCCCCTCAGGCGCTCGAAACAAAGCTGTGCTAAGAGAGCAAAGAGGTAGGGGTGGCAGGAGGGTCCTTAAATAAAAAAAAAAGTTCTGGTGAGAATCGTGTTGAGATTCGGAGGTTTGCGGTATAATATTTTGGGGCACGACGGGAAAAAGCTTTGTTTCAGGTGACGCAGTGAGTATGGGGTGCGCCAGTTTGAGATGCTTTTGGAGGCTGAGGTGGTGCGGGAGCACCGTACAGCAAGAGCGTTTCGTATGGTATGGATGGGAGCTGTTGAAATGGAGATATTGCATACCGTTGGTAGGTTGATGTGAACGTCTGTCTCAAGTCGATTGTTCTTGAGTCATACATCCAGATATAGTTCAATTATAGGTTTCTTGGGAAAGAACCAAGTGAATTTTACGGGAAAGATGGCAGTGGAGGTTTTGCAGAAATGTTTCTAGCGACTCTCTAAATTTGATTTTTTGATTTTTGGCAGCTAAGGCTCAGACCGTCCAGTGACTCTTGTCTGTAGATTAAGAAAATATCGTCGATATAGCGAAGCGAGGTGAAAGGTTTGAGAGGTGTGGAGTTGAGGTATTGGATTTTCAGGCATCCTATGAAAAAGTTGGCCATGCGAGTTCCCATGGCTGTGCCTTTGATTTGCAGAAAATTATGGTTCTCAAAGGTGATGTTGTTCATGGTGAGGACAAACTGGACTGGCTGAAGCAGAAATGGTGTGCAGCGTTTACGAGGACTAGGGCTGTGTCGAGAAAGTGTTCAAGGTTAGCGAAACCATGGGTGTGGGTGATGTTAGTATACAGTGACGTCACGTAAACTGTAACTAACATTGTGTGAGTTGGGAGAGGATAAGAGATAGAATGTATTGTGGAGAGGAAGTGGTTGGTATCCTTGATATAGGAAGGAAGAGTGTGGAAAGACGGTTGAAGATGTTGGTCAAGGAAGGCGGAGATAGGTCCGCCGGGAATACCAGGGTTAAGGATTTTGGGAAGTAGGTAAAATGTAAGAGTTTTGGGATTGTCTGGACGGAGTGTAGAGACAGTGGAACGCGACATCTCCTTAAAGGGGCCATAGCTTGGAGGTAGGTGCGGTTCTTTTTAAGGAGGTATTGGGTAGAGTCGTCCTCGAGGGACCAGTAAAAGGTAGGATCAGAAAGTTGGTTGAGAGCTTCGGATTGGTAGTCCGAGTAATTCATGATGTCACATGGGTAAATCCATGTCAAGTAGTCCAGGAAAGGAATAAATCGTTGCTTGACATTTAAAAAAAAAATCTGATTTTTGATGTGCAGTTACCTTACCATGTTGTTAGTTCACAACAATCATTATTTTAATTTTAGTGACTTAAGGTTTTAAGTGGCAACCATATTTGCTTTCGAAGATGTGCCATTTGGTGGTGTTGTAAGGGGTTACCGAATCTGAAGTATCTCAGCCCCTAGTTGTTCTATCGATGTGTAACAAAAACCAAAATGGTCAGCAAATTGTAAGCTACAAGACTGTGTATTAGCCATTATCGTCCATGAAGTGTAGCAGGGTGAGAAGTAGGTTATTGACGTTAAAAGTTCCGAGTTGAGCAGACGATTTTTGCAAGAAGGCAAATGATAAGGAAGGTGAGCTTTTCTGGATAAAAGGTCTGATATAAAAGTGCTCATTCACCAAGTTTTAACCCTTAGACGTGTCACTGCCTATTGATTTATGATGTCTATACAGTAAACTCTCTGTTATCAGTACTTCTGCCTGTGCTTATTTGTAGGTATAACTTTGTGTTAATAATAATTGTGTGTAGGTATAATTCACCTTCCTGATCATTTGCCTTCTTGCAAAAATCGTCTGCACAACTCGGAACTTTTAACGTCAATGACCTACTTTTTCAAACCTACTTTTCACCTACTTCATGGACGATAATGGCTAATACATAGTCTTGTAGCTTACAATTTGCTGACCATTTTGGTTTTCGTTCCACATCGATAGAACAATTAGGGGCTGAGATACTTCAGATTCGGTAACCCCTTACACCACCACCAAATGGCGCATCTTCGAAAACAAATATGGCTGCCACTAAAATTATATAATGATTGTTTTGAACTAACGACATGGTAAATTAACTGCACATCAAAAGTCAGAATTTTTAAAATTGTCGCGGAACATGCATTGGACCACTTGACATGGATTGACCCACATATAATGCACAGAAGTAAATAATTGGTACCTTAGTGAAGACTATTCTTCGTTAAGTTGTAGCCCAAATCGATGTCTTATTCCGAAACTATACTTTTCTTCTTTTTCTCTGTTATGCTGACATTCATGTAAGTTTGATGCTACAAGGCATGGTTGCACGCATAGTAATAAAAATGGGTGTTGTACTTCGCTTTCATTAGATTAGAAGTTTCATGAAGGTATTTTTCTCCAAGGTATTATTAATTTTTTACCAGTTTCCTCTCAAGAATTTAAATCCTCAAGCATAATCTAAAGCAACGATCTCCAACAAAAGATGGCAGCACTATCTTCGTATATGTCTAATGTATTCATTTCGTTGCACGAAATTTCCTTGCTGCTCCTATAAATTCAAGCCTAGAGAGTTCAAACTTTCAGGGAAGAAAGTTCATAACCAATACAAGTGCATGATCGATGCCGATTTTTATTTTCGTTTTCCTTCATTGTTGTGAATATCGAGACCTATAAGAATAAAGCTCTTTTAACAATGAACAAAAAAGAAAATTAAAAATCGGCATCAATCATGCACTTGAATTGGTTATGAACTTTCTTCCCTGAAAGTTTGAACTCTCTAGGCTTGAATTTATAATAGCAGCAAGGAAATTTCGTGAAACAGTGAAAATATATTAGACATAGAGGGAGGTAGTGATGCCATCTTTCGTTGGAGATCGTTGCTGATTATCTTTAATTGATATATACAACATTTATACTGAACCTCGGCTGTACATGTTGGACTGCATATTGATTCCATAAAAAAAATTTCGAAAGACAGTAGTGATGTTTACTTAGGAGTGGAACAGTATACAGGGTGTCTACCACCCTGGAGAACCTGGAATACTCAGGGAATTCTATAAATCTAAAAAACTCAGGGAAATCTATGAGTGAAACTCGGGGAAAGTTATGAGGTGGACCTATCCACAGTTGGAAAGAGCACTGCTCAGACAAGGCGGAGGTCGTGGGGTTCGATTCCCACTGCTGACCGGATTTTTTGAGTGTCAAAATCCTTTATTTTAAAGAAATTATGATTTTTTTTTCACTTGTGAAATACCAATAATGTACAAGATATTTGGACTGGGTGGTGTAGGGATTAAAAAAAAATGCCATTGGTATTTTTACATATTCCACTTTACTAATAACTCTGGGAATTTGTAGAAAATTATGATTGAAAACTCAGGGAATTTCAAGTAACAAAATTAGTAGACACCATGAGTATAGTTCAGCCTAGTTTTATGTGCAGTAGATAGGTTGAGGATTGAGATGGATTATTCTTTTTAAAAACGTTGAATCCTAATTTAAAAGTGGAGTAAACCGCTGTGTATTTCCATAATCTCAGTTACCTTTTATTTTGCAGGTTAGTAAGATGGAAACTGAGCTGCACACATCAGACCAAAGTGATAAAACTGAGAGTAAAAACACAGAAAATGAGAACGAAGAGAAGGATGATCAGGAAGAGGTAAAAGATTGTAATTAGTTACATATAACATTCCGTTCGTAAATTTATTATCAGTATGCATTTACTAAGGCTAAAGGCAAGGAAATAGAGATGTATTCTATATATCTTAGAATACAACTATGATGACTAACTTGTGAAAAATGTTCAGGCACGTTTTTCATTATTTTTCATGGAAGTACTGTCCATAAGAGACTGAACAGCATATTTGTACTTTTTATTTGTATTTATGGTTATGTAGAGCAACGCTCTCCAACAAAAGATGGCAGCACTACCTCCGTATATGTCTAATGTATTGTTATCGTTGCACGAAATGTCAATGATGCTCCTACATATTCAAGCCTAGAGAGTTCTAACTTTCCGGGAAGAGAGGTCATAACCAATTCAAGAGTTCAGTCAGTGCTTATTTTCAGTTTTCTTGTGTTCATTGTTGAAAGAGCTTCATTATTATATATTCACAGCAGCAATCAAGCGATTTCAATAATGAAGAAAAACGAAATATATATATATATTGATCGAACTCTTGAATTTGTTATGAACTTTCTTCCCTGAAAGTTAGAACTCTATAGGCTTGAATTTGTTGGAGCAGCATTGAAATTTCATTAAACGATAAAAATACATTAGACATATACGCAGGTAGTGCTGCCATTTTTTTGTCGGAGATCGTTGCTTTACAGTAACCTTAATAATTTTTTAATTTCCGTGACGTCCATATATTCTTCTCCTTTTTTCCGTAACCCCATCCAGTATGGTTATATGACTCATAGCCCCGCATCTTTGATTTTCTGTGTGTGTGTGTTTACTATAGTAATTCTTTCCCTCTCATGACGTGGTCACTTTGTTACCTGGCTTTCAATATGGCAACATAGCCACTTCCCATTACCACTCCTATGTTCTGTCTATTATTTTCCGTGTCCATGCTTTTGTTCAAAGCATAAAGCCATTGTATTATTTGTGTGAAGTTACTGTGCACCTGCTAGAATGCCCTTTACACGTGACTAACTGTTTTTTCTGCCTAATACATGCCCACAACTAAACATCCGGAAGAAAGGACGCATGTATCGTAGTGATGGGCGACTTCAGTGCAGCAGTAGGTGAAGGGCAAAATGGAAAATCAGTAGTAAAGTATGAGTTAGGAACGAGAAACAAAAGAGGTCAGAAACTTGTTAACTTTTGTAACCAGCTGTCAGCGGTTGTCGGAAACATGGTTTAAACATCATAAAAGGAGATATACTTGAACACGCCTCGATGAAAGAAAGTTTCGGAACAATTTCGAAATTGTTTGAAGAATGCTAAACCTCTTCCTGAAACTGACAAACCTCTGAATATAATTTAATCTTAGCAGAAGTGAGTTTATAGTAGAATAAGATAGGCCAGTGATTCTTAACCTTTCTCGAGCCACGGACCCTTTAAATATCTCATGAAAGCTATGGATCACCTACGAAAAAAACTTTTAACAGATTGATGGTAGCATAGACCTCATAATAGATAGACTTATCACGCTTCCCCGAGGCCCACAACGCATTATTTACATTATAATTGGAACAAGACAAGCATTAAAAATAAAGCAAGTACGTTGTATCACCAATGGGTTGAAGCCTGCCAATATCAGTTTTTTAAAAGATTTTTTGTCGAATCGGAAATGTTAAAAAAATAAATTTGTGGGACTTGGAGGCCCCCCCCCCTTCCCCTTTGGTAATGCTAGGATTAACTGCGATGTGGAAGGCAACGGAAAGCCACAGTATTAATTTCCCTAGTTTCAATGCCCAGTATATAGCCCAATGGTTTGTCTCATGACAACATATTCCGGAGGTAAACTAAACTCCTTCGGATATCTGGAAAGCGGAATGCCTTGTGAGGAGTTATTGTACAAAGAAAGAAATCGAATGAGCAGAAAGAAAACAAGAACGAAGGAGAGGACAAGATTAGGAATCGAAACACGGAACGTGAGGTCACTGTTTGAAGCAGAGAAGTGGGAAAACCTGAAAAAGGCAGTCATGATAAACAGTATGGACGCAGTAGAACTTTGTGAAGTAAGATTATCAAGGAACAGGTAAAATTCGAGATGAAGAATATAGGATGTTCTGCTGAAGATCGGAAAGAGGAAGAAGAGGAGTAGATATAGTCCTTGAAAGCGTCTAAAATAGAATGTTATGAAAGTAGCAACGCCAATAATCGCATGATGATGGTAAGGCTGAAAGGAAGAAGCAAGGACCTGCTTATAATAGAGGTTTACATGCCTACAACTAAACACCCTGCAGAAAAGATTGAAATAAACTACAAATATCTGGAGTACCTGATTCAGAGAGAACAGAAGGGCTGGTGGGCGATTTTATGCAGTAGCAGTTGAAGGACAGGCTGGAGAAACCGAAAAGGACAAAGATTAGTTTATTAACGAACACACAATAGTAGTCGGAAACACATGGTTTAAACAACATAAAAGAATAAGATACACCTGAATAATATGGTTCTTCTTGCATAGAATGAGACATCACATAACCAGATGTTAATACAGGTTATGAGACATCACATAACCAGATGTTGACAGCTGCTGAAAAACTGTCAGCATCGAATGAAAATAAGCGTAAATAAAAAGAAAGAAATTGTAACAGGAACAAACTGAACCATAGCAAACATCAACGTCGAAAGAGAAAAGGTAAAACAGGTGTCTAGCTTCAAGTATTTGGGAAGTATTATAAATGAGAACATGAAATGTGAAAATAGCAATGACAAAACAGACATTTAGTAAAAAGAAGAATTACTTTTGCGGATCGATGAACAAGCAGTTGAGAAAGAGATTGATTAAATGATTTGTATGGAGCAGAAACGTGGACTGCACGAAACGGTGAGGAAAGAAAATAGGAAACCTTTGAAATGTGTGCATAGAGAAGAATGGAAAATCAGCTGGATATAGAAGATGCGAAAAGAGCTGCTGAAGAGCATAGGAGAGAGACCAACAATACTGGGGTTAATAAAGGGAAAAGAAACTGGTTAGGTCATTGACTGCTTAAAGATTTGTATACTGAGGGAAGTAATTAAAGATATAATTGAGGGAAAGGAAGATAGTTCGCATGTTGAGATAAAAAGGAAGACGCAAGATCGGGATTAATTGAGAGGGATCAGCTTGCCTTGAAAGACTAGCCGCTTTCGGCAGGACACTGATGATGGATTATATTGAAGTACGGCAAAATTCGATCCCAGCGGACGACCATCCTAAGGTTTTCCAGCAAAATGCTGGGATGGCACCTTCAACATAGTCCCTGGTCGACACCTTCCCGAATCAGTTTCCCTCCTTTATCTCGACCTAAGCCTGAGATGCCTAAAGACTATAAATAAAATTCAAATTCAGAGTACTGCAAAAAGAAGTGTTGTAAGTTGTAAAGGACCATAAAAGAATCTGCTTGTAATGAAGCCCCAAACGTTGGGAGCTTTAATTATATAATGACCCAGGAGAGATCTATGCGAATACCTTTCAGTAAATTCTATCAATATTCTGCCACGGCATCTGGATGTGGGATCACCGAACGCTACCACTATTGCTGAAAGGCAAATCTTAATTAGTAATACATGAAGGCATACGGAAAAGAAACTAAGCAAAAGGGCGAGTAGTGTAAGGTTGCCTGGCTGAAGGCAACAAAGTATATCAAGGAATTTCAAGTTATCTTGTCTGTCTAGCTGAAGGCATCGTAAGATAAACGATAGTTCGCCTGGCTGAAGGCACTCAAGAACCTGGAACAGTAGTATAAGGTTGCCTGGCTGAAGGCAAACAATATACCGAGATGGTTAAGTACCCCTTCCCGCCTGGCTAAAGGCGTGAAGAAGCAAGGACAACAACTGCTTGTCTGGCTGAAGGCAGTCAGCTGCTATTAGGATGGGTTAATAGCCTCAGTGCGCCTGGCTGAAGGCAAATAAGGATCTGTAATAGTATTTGCCTGCCTAGCTGAAGGCACTCTGGAGTTAGGAGAACTAGGTATAAAAGAGAATGGTAATAAAAGATGAGTAAAGCGTATGGCAATAAAGCAATATGATAAGCATAAGCCTAGTAATGACTATTCAAAGAAGAATTAAATATCAAGGATTTATTAGTGGACTACTGTCCAAAGAAGAAACACCAAGCAGAGAGCTTGATGTTGTCTGGCCCGCAGGCCAGGAGGAACTGAATTTGAATCGTCCTGGACCTGCTTATATACCTCTGGTGAAGTGACGTCACAGCGTTACGTGACATACTTTAAATCTTAACTTACACACATATACATTTATGAATTTCAATGTTCAAATCTTTTGTTCCAAATCACCTTGGTTTGTATACACACACATGTTAATCTAGTTCATATTTAAATAAAACGTGGACTCAACAAATTTCTGAATCTATAGCGATAATTGAATCTGTTATCTTTTAATCTTGTATATATGAAAGTTCTTATTATTTATTAAAATAAACGCGGACACTATTTTCTTGAGTCCATAGCATATAAAATTAATAGCCAAAAGAGTGATTTGATATCAGGTAACTTAGGGTAGGTGAAAAACACTGAATTTACATGGAACGTTAAAGACGTTACAAAGTTATATCACAACAATATACACTTCAACAAAATATTTTATGTAACACTTCCTTTTATAGTATTTTATACATACATATTTAAACAGAAAATTGTCACACCTGAAGATGGTTTCACGTTGGAGAGCGAAAAGTGAATATAGATTTTTTTTTTTCTTCAAACTAATACAAAAAGAAGCTCATTAATTATTTTGCAGTTTTAGTACTCCGAGCGCCAAAATGGCATTGTTGAAATAATTCCAAGTAGTGTGATTTGCTTTGCACAACATTTATACACGCAGTGATTGTAAATGTTATTGTTTAGTAGAACCTCCTGGACCCGAGGTTAAGAACCCCTGACCTAGGCTGTAGAAAAAGGGAATAACAAAGGTTTTAAAACTTTAGAAGTTGGAAAAATGAGGAAATGAAAGATAAGTTTCGGAGAAGTTGGAAGAATATTGCTCATATTTGGTAGAAACAGATGTAGTTAAGTATTAACGGACAGTGGGATTATTTAAATCACTGTTTACTTGATTCAACTGAAGAAGGATTAATCATGGTCGCTGAGTGCTCAGGTTTGCGTTGACGAGTTACTAATCCCAGTTGAATTAAGTTTGAATCCCAGCGGAGAAAGATCTTTGTGTAATTTTAGGATTAACATCTTTATGAAGCGGGATAAACTGAGGTTCTTCGTTACTAAAAGACCCGTGAAAACAAATTTTAATTTCCTTGTTTGGTAGTAAGTACGAGTTGAAAAGTGTTTAGTATTAAATATTCCTTGAAGAAACAGCGATAGGCTGTGAAACATGTAGGAGTCGACGTTCTGATTGAACATTGTTCACCACAATAGGACTCCACCTTTGTAGACACGTAAGTACAATTTTTAAGGCTATTAAGGGTGTTTTTTCTTTGCTCTTTCTTTCGTTTATATTCATTACATTGAATTTATATTGTAGTTACATATATTAGTTGATTCATATCAATGCTTTTATTTCCAGTTGAGCACCATTGGTTTTCAACATATAGTTTTAAACTGCATCATGTCATACGCACAGTTTATTGTACATTATCGATATTTATGCGATACTAACTGTAAGCTCTCGGTAATATTAAAAACTGAAATATGTAAACAGTTTAAAGTTTTGAAGTTAACACAGAAATATTGACAACCGCCGTGACCAGGACTCGAACCTTGATCCCCCAGTTGCCGGTTAGGTATGCTGTCCATTACACCGCCACGGCACAAAGTGTTAGGAAATTCCGAAAACGCGGTCATTTTTTTTTAACATGTCCAAAAATAGTGAAAAGGTGAATTGGAGTTTAGTCAGGAGGCAGATCTAATAATTTTTAGTTTTGATTAACCGGAAAGAGCAAAAGCAACTAGTGGTTTCACTCATACGAGGACATCGTCCTGATCATTTGTGGACCCCTGGTTACTTCATATAACCAGGGGTTTCTTTGCGGCAGGTCACAAAAGCTCAAAAGATAAACCGGTATACTACGAGTTTGCTCTCATGTTGAGAAATGACCCATATCTCAAAAACGGACATTTCTACAAGAAATTTTTTGTCACAGATTGTAGAGCATGAAATATTATTTCCAGATAAGCATGTTTCCTAACTTCATCATAACTAATATAGAGGTTGAATCTAAATTCTTTGTTTTTTATCATAATTGTATTTGTTTACTGCAGGTTAAATAATTATTGTAATTACAATTTTTCTTTTGTACTTGTTGTGTTGCAGGATCAGGATGAGCAGTGGATCAGCAGACTATGAAATCTGTCATTATATTACCAGTGAAGAGAAAACATTTAAGCTGTACTGATTGGGATGCCTGTATATTTTGCTAGAAGACTGATGAACCCTTAAGCATAGGGAGCGAGATAGTCCAAGACGCGTTTTCCATACGGCAAGCTAATGCTGTAGACAACGACGATGTGATTGATCGCCTAAGTAACAACATCGAATCGCTGAATGAGAAATGTCAAAATATGACACCACTACGTGTTATGCATCTTTTTGCAGCAAAACCAAATTGTTAAGACTTGAAAAGCGAAAGCTGAGACTGCCGAATATCAGCCTTTGATATCATTAAAGCAAATCCCTGTGACTTCGATAAGTGAATTGGACAAAGTGTGTGTTTCGTCAAAAAACTAATCGTCAGAAATCCCTCCACTAGGTGATAACCACAAATTGTGAAAAATCAATTAAAGAAATATTTTTGCCAAGAAGGACCAAACTTTAGACTGCCGCATAGGTTGTTTAGATTTAAAGCCTATGAAGCAAAATATAATTCATGCTGTCTTAAGAAATGGAGTAGAAAAGTGACACCCCAGAAAGATAGTTTTCCCAGAAGCGATGCACATGACGAAGCATTTTCAGGATTATGTCACATAGTCAACAAAGACTTCGAAATGGAGATGTGTACTCAATTTCTGCTATCAGTGAGTGGCATTGGTCAAAACTATCAAGTCATTAGTCAACACGATGATGAAAGTGGATTGACTGATGCATTAATAGAACCCGACGTGTTCAACGAGACAACAGTTAAAAGTATTCTACAAGGGGAAAAAAGGAATAGAAAACTACGATGTCGCAAATTGGTTGTGGAGGCACGAGACATTGTGGAGAATATACTGGAGTAAATTCGTAGAGTGGATGAAAGATGACTAATCGGCAATAATGGAGTTCATTGCAAATAGCACCGAGGATGTTTTGGACACAGTGAATATGAAGAGTGCTAAGAACGATAGCTTAATCAATGCATCTGAGCAGCATGAAAGAGTATTAGGAGAATTAACTCCTTACCTGGATGAATTTGAGGAGTTTTTCTGTGCGTGCTCAACATCTGCATACTGTTTAAACTACATGTAAATGGTGCACATCTTACTTCAGAGCTGAAAGAGATGGTTTGTGGAATTTACACCTATCTTTATTGCGCAAAATGTTACCTTGGATAGCAGTTTACGATCATATCAACTATCGGCGATGGAGAGATACTGCAGATATGGAGAACCTTAAAGTGACAGAATCTGATGTGTACAAAGAAAGGCAATTTCGTTGTGAAAGAAACGGGTGAGAGTTTTAACCAGGTATCGCCCGATATGGTGCTAGAGCACGTGAACAAGATGGGGAAAATTGCTGGTGGTCTCATAGGTATCAAGAACAGAATGCTCGTGACCGATGGTGTTTGTAAGAAGGCTCATATTGTCCACAAGTACAAAGGCGTTATTACATCCAAAGCAGAAAAGAAAGGAGCAGCACACCAAAGGGAAAGCAGTATCAACAGAATGGACAGAGATGAGAGAGATGTATGTCGTCTTGTAGAACAGTTCACCAATTTTAATGTATTTGAAGATCGTGCTCCCTAACTTAAGTGTGTTTTCACAAATTATGTTGCTCCTTCTGACGTATCTCAAGATTTCAATGCAAACTCAAGAGGTTGACAGATTGTGTCACAGTTTATATGTTAGAGATTATATATTCCACAATGAATAAGCAAAATTCGAAAACGTTTAAGTTTTTACACATAAAAATTCCAACGAAATCACAGACTCTTCAGCATAAAAGCTTGAAAACCGATCTTAAAATCTTCCGTCGTTTACTCGTGACTGCTGAAGGAGGAATAAAGATCGATTTAGAAAAACTGCAGTTCAAATTAACTGATTGTCCCTCATCTTTATCTAACACAGATGGAACTCTACGATCTGGTAGCAAGTGAGTGTTATCCCTGATACTGGAAAGTCACAAGACTGAATCAGATTTTCCTGCACCAAGCTTCTCTGGCCAACGCCAATGCTGGATCATCGATGGGGCGAACTTAGTGCAAAGTATCGGCAAACTAACTGAGGCAAAAATGTTCGGTGATATGGCAGACATTTTTGTGAGCAGAGTGATAGGTCGTCTGAGTAGTGCGTGCTCACGAATTGATGCCGTATTTAACTACTACAACGGATGTTCAATTAAAGAAGAGTACAGAGCGAAACGTTCTGTAATTGCTCACAGACAAATTCGAAGGAAAATAGAAGGTAGAGATTGCCTACTTCCACAACGATGGAAACTATTCATTGACATGACAGGCAATAAATCGAATCTTGTGAATTTTCTACCCACATAACTGATGAGGTATTGTCACAGAACACTGTTAAAGGATCAGCTTGTTATTATTTCTTGAGGATTCGAGGACAACATGCATGTTGAATCTTCAAAGGGTAATGCTCCAGTAGCTCGGAAATCAAATCAAGAGGAGACCGACACCATATTAATTCTATACGCATTTCAAGCTTCCAGCGAAGGTTATAAGGAGCTGTTAATAGATTGTAAGGTTCCCGATAGACAGACGTCCTGATTCTCCTATTTCACTTCTTCAGAAGGGTGGATGTTAAGGAAGTGTGGATGACAACAGGAACAACGCGGAAACCGAAATTCATTCCCATACTTGGAAACTCATTGTAAATTTTTGAACAATTTTTTTTTTTTTTTTTTTTTTATATATATAGAGACCTTACTGCATAATTTAGGATGTGGAAACTTGGCCGAAGAAACAATTGTACAAGCGGAAGAGTTTGTTATAAACCTATACACAGATTTATTAACTATAACATCCAATGCAGTTCGGGCTGATATGAGCTACTACCACCGACATTGGATGCTCTGATACCCCATATCAAGAGAGCTCATCATTATTTGGCGTCAGGCTAACAATCCCAACATCGTGTTCCTTCCTCCAGAATATTAGATGGAAAATTTTTACCACAGTGGAGTACCCCAGGTTCAGTCCCGAAATCCTGTGCGGAGTTGAATGAAGTCTTGCATGTACAAGTCGATGTGTAGCAGAAGTAATTTCAACGGAGTGCGAAATTCAGTAGACTGCATCAAATCTTTAGTTTGTAAAGGTATAATCCATATAAAGAGTGACTTCAGACGATAAGTAGAAATTATTATTATGGTGCAGTTAGTAGTGTAATGTTTATTGAGATTAATATGTTCAGTTCATAAAGCTTATTCCTGTAAAATTTTACCAATTATTGCTATTATAATGCAGTAAGTATGTAGTCCGGTGGCACGATACAGAATAACCTGCAAATCAGCGAGCTTGTTCAACCGGAAAGAGCAAAAGCAACCCGTGCGTTTCTTCATACAAGGGCATCGTCCTGATCATTTGTGTAAAGATAGTTTCACTGAAATTGTTGGTTAAAAAGCTTGTGAAAATTTATAATTGCGTAGGCTTGTACATATATACCCGTATTGCTTGCAAAAATCAATGCACCTCTTACCTATTTCAACCTTCATGCTATTCGCAATAATGGACTAGCAGTTTTCAGTTGTTTTACTAAGTTTTCATCCACGCTGTGCGTATATTATGTATGGCAATTTCTAGTTCATGTGAAACATGTTTACCTGGAAATAATATTTCATGCTCTACAACTTGTGACAGATGAATTTTTTTTGTAGGAATGTCTATTTTTGAGATATGGGCCATTTCTCAACGTGGGAGCGAAACCGTAGTATACCGGTTGACCTTTTGACTTTATTATTTCTTTTATTCTTAAAATTACTAAATAAATAATTATCATGACATATTCAATTAATTATGAATTGATATACTCGAGGGAGTATCTAAAGTTCATCCCATAACCAACGATAGTGACCGATAATTGCTATATATCTTGAATCTTTAAGACTTGGCATCTATACTGAATTAGGTAAGTAAATACAAGAAGTGATGTCAGTAAATAATTATACTTTATTTCATAGCGTTGTAAATTCAACTTCAGTGAAGATTCACATGAGAAAAGCATACGTTACCATTTTGCTGTAGACATAATACCCACATTATAAATCATGCAGAAACCCTTTTATATTTCTTCAATTATAAGATATCGTATATCCTAGGTTATTCCAAGATTTGTTAGTGTACTATTCTTAAGTACATCATGTATTTTAAGACATTCTTTCACAAAATTGGGTTTCTTCCTTATGATAACCAAAATGTCTACCTAACCACCATTTTATAGAAACAATATCAACAAGGCTAAAAAAGCCTATTTGTTTCTTTCCACTTATTTTATAACAGCGCTTTAAACCATTGCATTAATAAATACCAAATTAGCTAATAAATTATTGCATATTTTTAAATATCTATCATTTTTGTGACCTGCTGCATAGAAACCCCTGATCGTATAAAGTGACCAGGGATCCAGAAATGATCAGACCGATGCCCTTGTATGAATAAAAACACCGGTTGCTCTTGCTCTTTCAGGTTGAACCAACTCGCTGCTTTACAGGTTATTCTGGATCGTGGCTCCAGATTAATTCAAAGTATATTATCTCTTGATCAATCTTGACTCATATGCGGACAAGAAGGGTTAATTTGCTGGACGGAAATGACATACAAGTTAGAAATTTCAACCATGAACAACGAAATTATCATTATTTAATATCGTAGTTTCTGTTTCAAATAGTTACAAAGACAGAGTACTTGTGAATAATAAATTAACGTAAACATCACTTTGAAGTGTAATGATAGATACTCCCTGGCATCTTTCAATCAGTAAATATGTGGAAAATTAAGTTACATTAGAATCGTTCTTGGGTTAGTTAAGTTGTTTACTTTAAGTTGTCTTTAAATTGATATGATGCTAGGTTAGGTTAGTTTTGTTCCGATCACTGTGTCTCCGAGGAGTATTTGAAGTGAATACGTGTAATAATAACTATATGCGAAATTAAATGGAAGACATAACATGTGAATAGTAAGCACTGTTGGCATAATTAAACAACAGAAAACAGAAAATAATAATAATAAGGCTTATTTGTAACGTCTGAGTTACTGGTTTCACCATGATCATTAGTATCATCAACCATTTTTAAAGAACAAATTGTTTGTTCTATGTGAGAAACAAGTTTAAACTGGAACAATACAAGAGAATGTTGATCATATTGTTAAATATGAAGCAATAGAGGACACAATACCGTAGTTAATGACAACCGTCAGTTAGAGGCACTGTCTTCTGCTTCTTCTGTAGTATCAGTACTATTTTTAGAGCAGTCGTCGTCTTCGTGCGCAGTTTCAAATTTCAAGAGTCCAAGAAGTTCTGTAGGAAAAGCGGAGCATTTTCTAGGTTGTCTCTTTGATAATGATGTTAGCAATGGATCCGAAGATACCAACCTATTAAAAATATCGTGATTAGTTTGTTTTCTGGATAATTTTCTGGCAAAATATTCTCTATAGTTACGGATGTCTTTATTTCTTGCCTCTTGGGTTTCTTCGGAAAGGACCAATAGGAAGTTCAGCGAAGGAAATGATTAAATGTCCATGGATTTTGTGGACACTTACAGATATGTAAAACCATTTATATTTTCTGACATATAACGTTTCAACTTCTGCGGCGTATCTTTTAAATGTTTCTTTGTGTATTTCTTCGCTACAAGAAAGTGCTCTTAAAATTAGAGAGAATTTATGAATTAATTCTTCTGAAACGCCTGTGATTTCAGCAGATTCACGCGGATGTTTAAAAACTTTCTAGCTGTATTACCATCATTACTTGTCCCTTCTCTTTGTTGTGGTAGATCGACAAGCAAACCTAAACGTTTACGGAAATCGTCCTGTATTTGTTTCCTTCGTCATGCAACTAAATGTTTATCGTTTTCTTTTCCTGCCACTTCTTTATGTCGAGGCGATATGCAAAAGACACTCAAACATGCGAATCCAAGCATGGAGTACTGACACTCCATATTGGAGTGAATCCGCATTGACTCTGAAGTTACTTATTTCTTCATTGTTTTCATTTGAGGAGGTTTTGCTCCACTCAAAGCACATATTTGGTGATTGCAGTTGTGACCTTACCAACTACCATTGTTAATAGCAAACGATGTTTCACAGTAAATTCTTTACCTGGTTGAAAACACTTCGATGGTTCTAATATGCGTATCTGACATGCTTTATCTCGCGTTGAATCAACTCTCGTGTTTCTTTGGGAAATTGGAATCGTATTGGCTGGCAGTATCTTGTAGAAGATGGTCGTTCGTTTTACCATATTATTTTTTTTCAGTTTGCCATACAATAGATTTGAACTGGCACGATAGCTAATGAAAATACTTTCATCAGAGTACACGTTACCACTTTCAAATGTTTGTTTATATTGTGAATGACCACTGCTGCCGTCACAACCCCACTTAAATACAGCAACATTATCTTGCAAATTCTCATCATTCAGTTCAGATATGTGGTCACATACATTCGTTTGCAAAAGTCTCTGCACGGTAGATATTTCACTTATTTTCATATGATATGGGTAGTACCTGCTTTTTGCTTCTAGAACCTTCTCGGAGCTTGGATATATATCGGCATTTCTTTCCTTAGCTTGTAATCGCAACAAACGATATTGTTGTGCGGTTAACTTCCCATCAATGAGTAACGAAAGAGCTTCGTCCTGAGTATATGGGTTAATTTCTTTTCTTGCAGATAACCAGGCTTTCCTAATTTTTTGCAGCACGTGTTGATGTAGTAATTGTTGCTTCACGAATTAATTTCGCTGCTTCTTCCTGACCTTCAGTTCGCAAATGCATTTGCGCTGCGAAACATAATTCCGAGGGTGACTTTAATTCGCGAATAGCTTTGGTTTTCTGCCTTTTGGTTCGTTCACTACTTTCTTCAAACTGCTGTGATGGACGACCTTTTTTTCGTGATGTACTAGGTGGAGTTCTGGCTGGAGAAGACACTAATTTCACCTCCGCTTGTAATCACTGGGCATTCTTTTAGAAACCGTTCTCTCATCCTCGCACACTTCACTTCTCAAATTAGCAAAAAATTTATTGCTGACTTTACGCGCTCTGTTTTTAAGAAATTTCATTTTCTCTTCATTCATTTCGAATAAGTTATGTATATATAATAAAATGATTAATTTGTGACATTTGGGCTTTTTCCTTGTGATACTCGGCCTTTTCCTTGTTTGTCATACAGAATGTCAAATATTCTTCCGTTTGTCAGCGAGTTCGCCATTATGCACCTTAAGAAACCTAGTTTATTCACATTCGTTGACTATATTTTTTCCTTAATGACCCACGTTTCCACGTTATATTTGTTTATCATAGATAAGATACGTTGTTCATCCACAAACGTAAAGTAATGTATTTCATTATTTATTACTTGGACCCTCATCTTTGAATAACTGCATTTACGGCATGTTCATTTCCGAATCTACTAACTCATTTTTGTCTTGTTCACAACGATGGGCGAAAATGGGCAAAAGTTCTCTTCCAGACAAATCATTCACATCCTTAGTTATAATTTGCAAAAGGTGTCATAGCGGGATAATGTGGGTCTTTTTTTCATAGCTCTAAATACACATTTATACCGCACAAATCTGTACCTACATACAAGCGTTTCATAATACATGCGAAACTTATGTTCCCATTAAAATGTTACTGCTCCTCGTGTTAAATCAAAGCACATACCCCTAAGTCTCTTATACAAAAATTACATCAGCGTACACTTCTTGGAACACTTAGTCACAGTTTGCAGTGGTACAGCCTCCACTACCTTTTCACGCCACAACGCAACCACAATCTTATAAACACGGCTCGTACAGATCACAATTTACGAGACATATAGTAATATTTTTGTGTGATGACTAATGGTCCTTTCTCTACAAAACCGTAACACTCCAGTTCTAGGCGCATGTCATAATTTTGCTTTTTGACCACGTTTTCGGAGATGCAGCATGACCAGTTCTCTG
The DNA here is from genome assembly GCA_022664845.1 of Lepisma saccharinum. NCBI lineage: Eukaryota > Metazoa > Arthropoda > Insecta > Zygentoma > Lepismatidae > Lepisma > Lepisma saccharinum. Next base: position 15,348 of record JAGDQP010007647.1, on the reverse strand, counting down.
TGTATATGGAATGTTCCTCTTGCCTTGACATTCTCCCAGCTCTTCAGTGCTGGTTACGATGCCCAGGCTGTCCACTAAATATGGAGATTTTTAATAGAGGAACTATTCTGCTGTCATGCAGTGCGAAAGAATAGATGTTATTTCTCTTTTCATATCAACCTTGTGTATGGTAATGTTGGAAACAACACAAAAAAATTGACAGCCACCGTGACTCTAACTCGGATCTCCCAGTTGCCGGCTAGGTATTCTATTCTTGTTAGTTTAAAGTTTTATTAGATGGTATCTGCTAAGTAATTCATACACTGAAAAATATTGTTTCTTACTGCAATATTAGAAGGTATGGGTTTATGTATGTCTGATTAAATATTTGTACTAAAGTACTAAGGAATAATGCATGTCTGCATTTCTAAGTGCTACTTATACATATGTTTTCTATATATTTTTTTCAGGGAGTCTACGAACAGGGAAAGAGAAGGAAGTTAGATCCAAATTTAAGTGCAGAGGAAAATACCAAGAAGTTTGTAATTCCTCTTTGTGATGTTCCAATTGAAAAACAGGTAATTCGTTTACTCCAGAATAATTTACGTGCGAAATAATAATAATAGAAGGTCCCAATCATTTAAACGGGTAATTCAACTGTCATTTATTGTGCCGCTTTGAATTTGGTACATGTAATAAAATATAAATTATCGCCGCCTAGCTAATATTAAGTATCGTTTCCTCACTTTTGATGAGAACATACCGCTTGATTGATTGATTACTGGTGACTGCACATTAATAAGAAATGATTGATTGATTAATAAAAGATACAAAGATCTCTAAATGTGTTTGTACCAAGCTTCTGTACGTTACTTATTGTGTGTTTTTGTTTCTAGGTTACTATCCTGTCACTACTATTGTTTTGTATATGTATATTATTGTGTAATCATTGATAGTTATGGTTGAAGGAAAAAGGGGAAGATATCGAATGAAGTCAGATAAACTGTATGCTAGAACAAAGAGGAAAGCGTTGAATCGAGAGGAATGGAGAGAGAAACCTAGAACGCATTTTCTACAAAATACTAATAATAGATAAATTTATACATTACATTTTTGAAATGTAACATACTTATAATTTATACATAACACTTTTGTAAATCACTTATTTATAATTTATACGTAACAATTTTGTAAATCACTTACTTCGAACTTGATATTGTGTTTGACTTAATAAACAAGATAAAACAAACTTGTTGGAAAAATATAAGTGGGATGGTTGTTATAACTTAGCTAATTCAAGCTTGTTGCAACCAAGCGAGGAATCTTGTCAAACTTTAAATTTATTTGATTTTTTCGTTGCACTTCCACTGTCGTCTCAGTGCACAATTTTTGAGTTCATTGAAATTCTCAAGCACGTTATTAAGGCCACTTCCCCCACTTTTCTTTGGGTATTAGCACAGACGGATACCTTCAAGATTAAAAGAATTCGTTGAACTTTTACCTGAGCGTTAATCCTAGTGCTAGGTGTAACACATTGGATCCCTTCCATATCATGGAACGTACTTATATTATGCAGCGGGCGGATATTTACATCTGTGTTGTCAAACTCATGCTGAAGAAACCTTTCACTGTTAATATTTAATAGTAGCATTGATGAGAGATGTCATGTAAACATAAGTTTCATGGTACGATGCACAGACTCCAGTGGACGGTAATAGGATGAATAGATATTTTGACCCATGTAATCAGTGGGGTTAATACTAGACGTGTTTCCAAGGATGACATGAATACTCTTGGTCTTACAGTTGATATTATAGCATGGTTTATCACAATACATTTCCTGTTAACTTTCTGTGATTCAGAAGCATTCTTCTTCGTCTTTTTTTTTTTTTTTATTAAGGGACCCACCTTCCACCCCTGTCTCTTTACCTTCTTAGCAACAAACTAAGTTGCGCACTTTCAGGGTCGCACGTCACGGGCAGCTGTTCGCCCTCCTTAGTTTGGGACAGGCTGTCCCTAAAGATTGTCGGATTACCGGTGTTCCGCCATTCCGAGAATCTCTTGTGTTCCTCTCGCACTTTGACTTGAGGTGGTGCGGGACTAACTTTGGCCAGGCGTCCAGAATGTAATCCTGGCCTTTGTTCCTTCATGTTGGAACATGACTGGGAGGGAATTTGCAAAAAAGGAATGTAATTACTTTATTTATAAAAACATACAACATTTAACACATATAACATCACAGACATCACAGGACAACACAAAACAGGTGACTCTCGTTGTAGAACAGGAACAACTGAAAAGAAATAAAATATAATTAGTTCAGTTTGTCCTCCAGTTGTTTAACGGTGTCCGCTTTTAGTTGGAGTTTTTTAATCTTGTTCCTGCTTAGGCCCTTCCACACTTCTCACATATCCACACTAAACACAATATGGTGTTCATCACCGCATGCGACGTCGTCCGGAATTCCTTGACGACTGCATCTTGATATTCGTCACTGTAAACTAGTTTTATATGTCCACTATTATATACCATCACCACACAAAAGAAATAGACAGAAAAAAGTTCGGCGTCCATTGCTGCAGGTATTCCCACAGCAGGCACTCGATTAGAAAGTGCTGGTGTTCCAACACTATCACAAGCACACTCACGCATTCACACTTTCATTTATTCTTTATTTTTATTTTTTGTACGGTTTTCGGATTCGATTTCAGTTCGGTATTCGGGTCACTGTTTTTATTTTTATTATTATTATTCTTGGCTACCCTTTAATCTTATTTTGGTATTACTTCACCTCCACGGCACAATTGTTAATTTAGAGTTATTTAAAATAGGTTTGTTTCAAATTGGTTATAATTTATGTATTTTATATATATATATATTTTATATTCTATTTACGGGCCTGGCCGCCCTCCTCCCCATAACGAACTTTTTTTTATAATATAAGGAAACTTTTTGAGCGAGCTCTCCAAGGACGACCGCATGCTCCAAGCTTCTCAGAGCATCTGCGACCTCCATACCCTCAAGCTGCTCCCTTTCTTCTCTGACCAAATGTTGCGTCTCGTTGCATCTTAGGACGATATGTTCAGGAGTTGCGACTACCCCACATTCGTAGCATATGTTGTCCTCTACCAAGTTGAATTGTTTTAATTTTTCCTTGTAAGGGCCATGTCCCGTTAGGAAGTGAAGAAGTCCACCGTCGATGTCAATATTCAGCTCTGCCCTCTCAACCACGTCCGGCAGTATGGTGTATAGTCGTCTTGCCTTCGTGCTGTTCCAAAAGGTTTGCCATGCACTGGTTATTTCCTGTATGACTTCTTGTTTGTTATGAGCTGGTTTTTTTAGAATTTGTCACTCTGAACATATTTTCCTTTTTTAACCAGTACATGGCCCCTAGTTGCATAACTTGTAGATGCATCGGCGGAGTCGCGGCTGCAATCTGCAGCGCCTCTACAGGAGTTGTTCTAAAGGCACCAGACAATCTTAGTAATATCTGCCTCTGTGCTCTGTTTACAGTTTGTGCTTGTCTGACGTCCGTCATTCGGTGGCACCAGACACTTGCCGCGTATCCCATTATTGATCTTATAATGACATCGTGGTATGTTTTAATTAGTTTAGCTGGTATTTTTAACTCGTTCGATGCTATATTAATTATTTTGTGTGTTATTTTTATTGTCTTATTTTTCTGAATTTTGGTATGGTCTCTAAAATTTAATTTTTCGTCTAGTGTCACTCCTAGGTATTTGAAATTTTGCTCACGTTTTATGGATTTATTATTTATCTTAATTATAGGCCCTCTCAGTCTATTTAGTTGTCCTTTAAATAACACATATTTAGTTTTTTCTCCGGAAATAGTAAGTTTGTTGTTGTTGCACCACGATGTCATTTCCGCTACTATTTTATTTGCTCTGTTTTGTAAGTCAGCTCGACTATTGCCCTTCAGGACCACGGCCAGATCATCAGCGTAGCCCACCACGCGCTCCACCTCTTGCATGCCGTCCAACATCACTAGACACGGCTGAAAGGCTATATCCCAGAAAATAGGGCCCAATACCGATCCTTGAGGGCATCCCCTGGTCGGAATCTTGCCCACTATGCCATCTGCCGTTCCTGCTTCCACCCTCCTGTTTATGAAATAATTATTTATTGTGTCCCAAAGACGTGGATGTAAGTTTAGTAATTTTAATTCTTGTAGTAAGGCTGGCCACCACAGATTGTCAAAAGCCCCTGTTATATCGAAGAAGATTCCCATCACGTATCTGCAGTCCTGTGTTTTTAGTTCATTGATTTTGTCACAGATTTCATTCACCGCATCTTCAGTTGATTTCTTTTTCCTAAATCCGTATTGTAACTTGCAATTTTCTATGTTTGGTCTTTTTTCGTTAATTTTTTGTGCTATTACCTTTTCGAATATTTTTCCAATTATGTTTAATAAGCATATCGGTCGATACGATTTGGGGTCCGAACAATCTTTGCCTTGTTTCAGGAGTATTACTAACCTTGCTTTCTTCCAGGGGTCTGGGAATATTCCTTGTTGTAGGCACTCTTGGAACAATCGTGTAAGATATGGGGTCCAGATTTGTTTATTATTTTTATATATTTCATTTTTTAAATTATCGGGTCCGGGGGCTTTACCGTTTTTAAGGCTTTTTACGAAGTTATCTATTAATTCGTTATTGATTTCCAGTTCTTCTTGGTTGTTTTGATTATTGGTTGGTTTCACTTTAGCGTTTATCCTTGTTGTTTTATTTTGTTCGTTATCCTCCTCCTGTTTATCATCTGGAAACAGTTTTCTTAGTAAGAGCTCTGTTGTGTCTTTCCATGAATTTGTTTGATGTCCTTCTTCGTCTTTTAATGTATTTTGTATGCTTTTTATTTTAATTTTATTCATAATGATTTTATACGGTAGCCCCCATGGATCTATACTTAGATTTTCCTCTACAAATTTGTTCCAAGTTTTCTTTTTGTTTTCTTTAATTTCAGTTTCGTATTGCCTTTTTATTTCTCTGTATGTGTTTACTCTTCTTTGTCTTAAGAAGTAGTCTCCAGCTGCTCGGTAGCTCTTCCTTGCTGCTTTCGTTTTACGTTTTAATTTTTCTAGGTTAGCTGGCCAAAAGTACTTTCTTTTCTTCAGTTTTTATAGAGGTTATTGCTTCTATGGCTTTTAACGTGGCTTTTTCTATCTCAGTTGCTAAGTGGTGTAAATTATCTCCTTATCTCAATCTGTGGTAGCTTTAGGTTTTGGTTAAATTTTTTCCAATTTAATTTCTTTATATTATATTTCAGCCTGGTTTCATCCTTATCATCATCTTTTTGATTTGTTATTTCTGTTATATCAAATTTTATGGCATTATGAGCACTCACAGTTTCATCCTCCAGGACGGTCCAATTATTTATTTTTCTACTTACGTTTCCTCTGGTTAATGTTACATCAATATTAGACTCCGCCCCGCCCTACCCCTAAATGTTGGAGGTTGGCCATCGATATTTTGGATGATAAATTATTTTGATTGATAAGATCCTCAAACTTCTCTCCGTTTTCATCTGTTCTGGGGCAGTGCCACAGCGGAGACTTAGCATTGACGTCTCCCACAATTAATATATCAACATCTATAAATTTATTCAATATGTCATCCAGTTTGTGTATAAATATGTCACTTGGGAGAGAGAACTGGCAGTAAATATTTACTAGTATTAATTTATTCTTTTTATACATTATCTCCATGCACTGAACCCACCTGTCACAAAAGTCCGTATGCACCAGTACCTCGAGCTCCTTGCTGAAGATAACCGACGCAACCATTGGATTTTCTTCTACCGGCAAAACCGTTCTGGCATCGACCGGCATACTAAGTAATTTTCCTCTGTACGTATATGGTTCCTGGATGCACGCCACGTCTACATTTTCCTTCTCGCATAAGCATCTCAGCTCGCCACAGGCATGTTTAGATCTGTCTGCGTTGAGCTGAAGTATTCTCATCCCAGATGTTTTAAGGTTGGTCTTGTGTAGACGTAGCATGCTGGAAACTTTTCAGCTGGGTTGAAGGCAATCCGGCCGTATGCCATCACGAATTGCCTGTATACGTTGTTTAACTGGAAATCTTACTCCCTTCTTTCGAAGACCCTGTCAGTCAACTCCAACAGATCTTTGGGGTCTGTTGTAATTCCGTTCGCCCTGAGGTTTATCCTGTCGACTTCCTCAATGATAGGAAACGTTATTGCTTTTCCGTGTGGGTGTATGTTTCGAACTATTATCCTCATAGCGGCTGTCAGGATGTTAGGTTCCTCCATTCTGGACAGGTTGTAATCCAGTTGCATGGTATTATAAAAATTTATTGTATCAAATTTGGGTTTCTTCGCCAGCACTTCCTCCGTTTCATCTTGTTCATTTTTATTTACACTCCCATTCACACTTATTACATTAGTATCTCTTTCATTCATTTTTTCCACATCCATCGGGATGGGACCGCCGGTGTAGTCAATCTTCTTTCTTCTGTAGAACCTTGGTATCCAGGTCCTCCATCCGCTTCTCTTTCGCTTTTTGGTTTTATGTTCTTTTGATTTCTCTCCTTCGTCGTCGATTGATTCGTCCCCCGAATCTTCTTCGTGTTACTATCTCTCCATAAAGACCTAAAATTTGATTTTGCCCGTCAGACTTGCTATCAATGAAATCTGGGTATATATTTTAGTTATACGCCATCCTCTGTATGTCTTCTCGTATGATGTCGGCCTCATCTAATACTATCCTTAACCGTTCAGTAGCAGTGTCAGTTTCCCTGTTGTTATATCAGTGATTCATAATTTTATGAGCCTTGTCCGATAAGCAGAGTACATTTTTCATTCCAGAAACATTTGGAACAATTATCCGATCCTTAAAATGTTATTAATGATGCTTGTCTGTATAAGACGTCAGATACATATGTTTCTGATACATGTTTCATAATATCTTTTAATTCATTCAGAATGTATTGGCATTCGTCACTATTGTATATGTACATAAAACGTATAACATAGCACATATACATATAACATAGAAAATGACTTCCCCAGTTTCTATTTTGGTCGAGCCACGAGTTTCCCTATTGGTTTAGTTCTTGAAAAATCTCTGGAACACTTTCTATGGTACTGTACTTCCAGTACCACAAGATTATTCACAATAAGTCGTCTGGCCCTTACCCTTTCACCCCACTCATCATTTCGTAAGTCACATTTCTTGATAGGATTTTCCCTTATTTCTAAAGTTTTAATACTGAATTCTTTTCCACAAAATTTCTTTTTTAAATCGAATGTTGCTTTTGACGTTCTTAAGCAAGATAAAGATGTTGAACGATGAGATGGGTTAGCGGTCTGCATGGATGTATGATCAGCTTTGATCCTGATATGTCTTGTATAGTTCTGCATCCACGTGCTGTGAACCTGAATAATACTTTCTCCTTCCAACTTTTCATGCAGTCTATCGTTTCAACCTCAATAATGTTCGTAATTTTCTTTTTACTGTTACAGTTTCCCTTTCAAGATATTTTCCACTAAGAACACACAATAAATCAAAATCAGCCATTCTTGTATTTCTAGTAAATAAGTAATTTGTTAAATGTAATGCATTCATTTCGCTACGTAAATTTTCACAGTCCATTTAAAATGATAATCGATTACTATGCTCTGTTAGAAAACAATAAATATAACCTGCAACATCCAATTGAAAATATCACATCTTCAAAGGTAAGTAATACTTAAAACTAAAATTACCAACTAAATGTACTTTCCAGTTAATATAAATATGACTAACGTTATCGTAATAAATTCTATGAGGTTCTATTTTCTCTTGCTGAGTACAGAAATAACTTACAGTTGAAGTACCTTCTTTCTTTATCTTTTTTTCACTACCCACGTAGCAATTTTGACGTGACTCAATCTTGTTGCAAGTTGGCTGGCATGCTATCTGAGTACGTGATATATCACATGAAAGAGCCGCAAAAATACACTACCAAGTAATGACCTTTTTTACTTGTCACTTGTCATTATCGTCGACGGCTCACAACTGTCTAATGGATATAGAGCACACGTGGAAGGTAAATTATTGTTCGCGCGCTGTTGCGCCTCATTTCTACCTCAGTAGCTAACACAGTAATTGATCAACCGTATTGATATATACATAATTTTAAAGCTTACGAAACAGGCAACAACTTTTATCTCAAACATTTTTTTGATATTGTGAGTTTAGACCAGCTACACCCTAAAAAGTGTAAATATTTTGTTAATTTGTGCTTTTGATCTAAATTATGGTAAAACTACTAGGAATAGAGAAAAATGCATGATAAACACTTTTGTAGCCTGTCATCTAGGAATTAAAAAAAATCAAATCAAATAGTTGTGTCTGTTGGTTACGGAGATACAATTTCTGAAAGTCTGTAAATCTGTAGTTCCGGGAGGATAGTGGGGAAGCACAGGGGGGAGGGGCGGGGAGTTTTGGGAAAATGTACCTCTAGTACTGATGTAACAACAGGCCAAAATTGAGCTTTCCTCTAATTATTCCCGACACAAAACCTTTTTCCTGGACTACAAAATCAGTGATGACTACGCCTCTGGCTGTGACTGGTGCACTACGGAATTCTAGATGGACTTTAGATAAAATTTTATTTGGTCAACTTTATTGTTATATGGGCTAGTCTAGTAACTTTGGACTTCGGCCCGTCACGATTCGCCCTTTAGCCATGAAAATCCACACCCGTACCCCTGCCGTGACTCGAACGCGGGGTCATATTTTTGTGGGGTCATATTTCAACATTTATTCAAGGCCTAATTAATCGTCTATAGAATATTCACGAAACAGTTCATCTTTCACTAGAACTTAGGAAAACTCGAAACTTTAGGCGGCACATACATGGGCTGGGAATCGACTAAGCGAGACACTCCCAACGCAAAAAGAACTATGCTTTCCAGTATTCCTATAATCGACTACCAATATTCTGTGCTGTTTGTGACGTTAAAGGTTATTAAATTAATCTAGCCTGCTTTGCACTTAAATTTACTATTTATTAACTGATTCGACCCTAAAATTCAGGGTAATTGAAAATGAAATTTTGAAAAATTATTTTAATTAAATGATGTTTGACTACAAATTGCAGAAAACATATGGCACGTAGTTTATCAAACCGAGAAGACATTCCCAAAGTTGTTAGTTTGATCCACCGTAAGGTTTAGTACGCATTCTCCATTTTGAATTCCAACTCATAAAAATAAAATTGAAATCTTTTGCTCACCCCCACGCACATGGCCAAATAATTTCACAAAAAAATCCTGTTTGCAGAAACTCGTATGCGGCACTGGTGTCTACATATTTCATTTACTGTCTCGGACTAGTAATATCAGGACTTACGATCCTTGTGGCATAGAAGTTTGTGCTTTACAGGATATTTTTATGAGGTGTTTGATATTTTCGGGCAAAACAATAAAATGTATGCTCATAAAATTACGAAAAATCACAGACTGAAATTAAACTATTTTCACTATTCAATTGACTAGAAAATCCGTGAAATTACGGGGAAGAAGAAACTTTGATGAGTAAAAAAGAATCCTAAGTTACTGTTCAAACTTTATACTTAAAAAATTGAGTGGAATAAAGAAAAGTATTGGTAATTTGAAATCCTCACATTCAATTAATGAGAAAGATAGGTAACTTCTAGGTCTCATTCCCTGCTATTCAGCGGCGACCTGTATCATAGGTATTGGTCTAAATCATCAAAATCACTCGAACCTTTCAAAATACATATATCTTCACTCAGAATTTTGCCTATTGGGACTTACCTAAAATTAACTCGTAAAGCGACGTAATAAACATAATAATAATTAAGAAAAAAAAAAAAAACCCCGGACCCAAACTTGTTCGAATATAATTTCACGGAAAACATTGACTAAATACTGAATGTACTTTAAACACAGCCAAATGTACTTTTTAAAAAAAATGTCCTAATTTTAAAATTCGATAAAAATTAAAAATTATACTTTAAAATCCTTAACATGAGCGAATTAAAGAGAGAAATGAAAAACACTGGAAATTGTTTTGACGTTTCATTGGGCAAGGATTCCTAGTTAAGGTTCCTTTACCCACGAAAATAGTGTGAATCTCTGACGCTAGATGGCAATGCAATCTCACATATCTACTATGTACAAATTTCAAACCTCAATATAAGCCGTAGTTTCATCAAAGCACTACGAAACTTCGAACTTAGAATCACTCCACCAATAGCTATGGAAACATACGGGCCATTTTTATATTCTCAGTTGTACATTGTTGGGAGGCCTCCATTGTTGGCGAAAAGACAAATTTCGAACATTAGTGGAAAGCGTAATTTTGAACGTAGAACTACCAAATTTTCAGCAATTGAGAACTTCACCAATACATGGGGCGAAATTTCATACTCCCAGAAATGCATTGTTGAAAGCTCTCTATTGTTAGCCAAAGGTACAGGATTAAGACATCAGTGGAAAGCGAAATTTTGAATGCAGATGTACGAAACTTTGATCTTTTAAACAGTCAACCAATACGTACGAAAAGATAGACAAAATTTTCGAACTCCCGAATATGAATTGTTGAGAGACCATCATTGTTGGTAAAGAACTATAGGATGAAAACAATGAAAAGCGTAATTTTAAACGTAAAACTACGAAACTTTGAAAGAAGGAACACTATTCTGATACCTAGACAATGGTACACATGAAATTTTCATATTCTTAAATAGCTTGTTAAGAACCCTCCATTGTTGATTAAAGAAACAGAATTCAAGCAGTAATGGAAATTTCAGTATTCAACAGAGAACTACGAAACATTTCATGAAGTAACACAACCAATACCTAGGGGCAGGTACAGACATAATTTTTATATTCTCAAACTTTGTATTGTTGTGCCACCTTATATTTGTTGGCAAAAGATATAGAACTCAAATATCAATGGAAAGCGTAAATTTGAAAAGAGAACTGCGAAACTTCGTATGAAGTAAAAGTTAGTTAGGAAGAGGTACAGACGAAAATTTTATACTCTGAAAAATGCGTTGTTAAAACTTCCCATTTTTGACAAAAGATACGGAATTAAACATCAGTGGAGAGAGTAATTTCAGATGTAGATTTAAAAGTCTTCGAAGTAAGGATCACTCCACTAATGCATAGGGAATTGTACAGATGATGTTCACATATTCCCAATGCATTGATGGGAGATAATTTCACATTTCACCAATTCCTAGGGCAGGAGTCTTGAATTATTTTTTCCGAGTGTCCTGGTTGATGAGAATTTCGCAATAAAAAGGCCTTTGCTGTTCAGATAATTAGTCCAGAATAAGACAGGTTAGCAACAACAGAGCGAGAGTGTTTGCTTCGCATTAGAAAGGCCCGAAGTTGAATATCAGCGGTCGACTATCTTGAGTGAGGCTTTCCAGTGGCATTCCTCAGTCATACCAGATAAATACCGGGGTGATATCTTCAACTTAGTCCACGCCGACACTTTTTTGTACTCCATGCGGGCCTGAACCGTAGATGTCTTAAGGCCACAAATATATTCATAACTGGATTTTGAATTTGTTCATAGGCATCTCAGATTCAAGACACGATAAGGTGGCGGAGAGGATGTTGGAAGGTAATCGGCCAGGGCCTAACTTGTACAGGGTTCTCACTCAACTGGAAAACCTGGAATACTAAAAAGTCAGGGAATTTCACTAAAATGTCTGAAAATCTGGAAAAGTCAGGGAATTTGATAGCTTATTTTTGAAGTTAATTTAGCTACCGCAGGCATTTAATGTTAGATCATTTTTGAAATTACTTGCAGGCTAATGTGCCAACCATGAAGCAATTTAAGAAAAGAATACAGTGAAATATTTCGATATATCTTTATTTTCATGCAACTATGATCTTTATTTTCCATGGAATTATGATATATATACAAAATGGGGTACCTGGAAATTTCTGAGTAGTGACCTGGAAAACCTGGAAAAGTCTGGGAATTTGATCTTGGCAAATGAGTGGGAACCCTGTAGTAGGTACCGTTACGGTATTTGGTTGGTTGTGACTGAGGAAAAATCCTGAGAATCCCTCAGATATAGGCGACCGCTGGGATCGTTCTCAGAACATTCCGAATGCTCTACCAACTGAGCTACGACCGCTCGGTACATTTAAATAGGATAGTACGATTATTGGCTACTTCGTATAATTGTATGGAATAACTAAAAATTAAAGAAAGTAAACACGACGAACTTGAGCATGAATTCACAACATTTATATGCTTTTCACTGCTATTTCAACAAGTAAAGTGTGTATATATAATACATTCACACATGACTCTTGACATCCTGTCACGCATTGTGAAAGAAAGTTGCCATAAATAAATTGACATTGAAATTCCTATCAAACCGTGAACTCCGTGGAGGTCTGGGAAGAAAGGCTTCGGGGTTCGAATCCAGACCGGAGTCAACCATTTAAGATCCCTGATGTAGGGAAATGTACATACAAAATTTTCGTACTACTAAATATGCATTGTTGACCAAAGATACAGAATTAAGACATAAAGGTAAAAGTAGTTTTAATCGGAGAATTACGAAACTTGGACTTGAGAAACACTACCAATACCTTAGGAAATATACAGACAAAATTTCCATACTCTTAAATATGCATTGATGGGAAATCTCCATTGTTGGGCCAAAGATACATAAAATCAAATATTATAATTCTTGTAAAAAAAAAAATAAAAAATAAAAAAAAAAAATGCCATTTTTTGGTAAGAGTTTTTTTTTTTTTTTTTGCAAAATGTAAGGGGATGGGTTCTCTGACCAACAAAAGGAGCCTTCATCACACAGGCTTTGCCGTTTTATTGCAGGTACTAACAAGGGAAAGAATGAGAAGGAAAAAGGAAGAAACAGAAAAAGACCCGTAGTCTCTTTTTCAATCTTTTCGTACAGAAACGAAAAGAAAAGCAAACATCATAAAATACGTGTCTCCCAATACATTTTGCTTTTAGGAATTTCTCAAAATATTGTTTCTTCTGGAAATACTAGGATCCACACAATTTTGACACGACTTCGACACACAGTTTCAAAATAAGAGATTAAGTGCAAAGTTGAAACAGGTCGTCGGGTCACTTGGGTCAAGTTTTGGACTGGGTCACCAGGGTCTAGGCTTCGGACCCAGCCTGATCCGGTAACCCGGAGGGCAAAGTAGAAATTTTATTTTATTTTATTTCCTTGAGTTTGAATAGTTTTCATTTCAGGGGTAACCAGGGCCGGAAACGTTACTCTCAGAGCACGAAAAATACGACGCCGAAATTCCCAGTTAATTATATTTCTCAGACCGGGTCTCCGGTTCGCCTATGTTCGGGTCACCAAAGCGATCTGGTTTCGTATCTGCTTTTGTGACGGAACGATGTAAAGGTAGCCGCACCCCAAAAGAGTAAGTTGGAGTAAGAGTACGGTTTATTTTACTTTGTTTGGTGCCAACACAATTCAGTGAACGTATGCAAGACCTTATAATAGACATTTTCAAAAATAAAAAATAATAAGTTACTCTCCCAAAATACTTTACAGGTGCCAAGCTCTGTTCTCTAGAAAGTAGTTGTCTGGACACAATATTTGGTTGTTCAAAACATGGTGTTTCGGTACAATCTCCCATAAGGGATAATGCTTTCTTTGATACCTGTTTTTCTCAAAACTACAGAAATGTCACTTATCAGCTTCTTCCATTCACCCACAGAATTGCAGTGTGTTTTTATCCTGGGGCGCTAAAACAAATTTGTGATAAGTAAGCCTATAACATTTGTTTCTATATTGCATGTGCTTCATTAGGAATGTGTTAATTTTGAAGTATCTTGGACTGGACATCAAATATTTGCTCGTACAATCAGTAACAATGTGTTAGGTCAGCTATACGTTTATGGGTAATTTTTCACTAAGCTCACGTACCAGTATCCAAAGGTTCGCGCAGCAGTACTGGTACGCGTGCCGTAGTTTGAGAGACTGCTGTTCAGTGCAACAGTATCTAAAAGTGATAAATATTGGAGTTACCAACTCGTGTTAAATTCAGTTTTACGAGTCAAGGTACGAAGACGTTACTGAGCTTCGTTTTCTAATATTTAAAAAAAGAATATCTTTAATCGGATTCGAATTTTAAAAATAAATCCCAGGCAGCACAGATTTGTATAGCTGCTTGTGGTGAAACTTATGATTTATTTCTTATTCTAATATTAGACAAAGTTTTCTTTTAATGCATGATTGTTTTGAAAATAATGAATTTGGCTAACGATCTTATTTTATTTACCGTTTCCATGGGTGTCTGTGCAGCCAGGGGCCTGAGTAAATTGCTTTGTCCAAGGGCCAACAATAATGATAAGATGACCCTGCACAGGAGACAGGTAGATGGGGCCCTGACAGAGTCAATAGTCCGGGGCCCCCAAATAGCTTAATTCAGCACTGGAACTGATCCTCTAAGGTTTCTTGCGTATATCTTACTCCTGACGTGTTCTGGTACGTTTTTGTCGCTGAGAAAAGTTATGAGGTCTTCTGTTGTCATTTTTAACTAAACGCTATTAACTTCATGGAAGGTCTTTGTGTTCAGACAACCTTTGCTGTAATAAATGGCGAAAAAGAAACTTAACTACTGTCCATGATACAATGTGAACCACTCTAAACATGAGAAATCGCTCTTTCAAATTTGAAGAATAAGTTTCATCCGCAAAGCATTGGAATCCCATCTAAAAGATCACTTTTTCTACTACAGTGAGAGCATTTTGTGGAAAACCATTCTTTGTTATTGAAATGCAATAGTTTTTGATTAATCACTTTTTCATCGAGAAACGAGTGAAAATTTCCGCTCATCTGATTTTGTGTGTAGAGTGTGGTCACGAGCGTGGGGTCTGCATTCTTGAGGACCTAAAGTCCTATGCATGCTACTACGTCTGTTGAATTAGTGATGTTCGGGTATTTTGAGAAAATTTCCCGGAACAAGTCAATAGCTACTTGTCTGCGTATTCATAGCAATCGTGGTGGAATAAACTAAAATACCTGCATGATCCTAATAGATTAAAACAACACTTAGTGAACGCCCGTACCTCAGTTGGCATAGCATTCGCTTCGCAATCAGGAGATTCTATGTTCGATAACAGTGGCCGACCATCCATGGATTTTTCCAGGCAAATGTCGGGAAGGTATCCCTATCCTATTCCAACGTTAGCCGTGGATGCCTGAAGGTCATAAAAATTCGAATTTATATTACAACAATACTTTCCAGCGCATTGAGCATATTCCATTAAAACCTGGTCAGTGGAACGTGGTATGTAAAATTAATAAAGAAATAAGATATTTATTTATTGACTTCAACAGGGGAGAGACTGGATTTTGA
>JAGDQP010007646.1:44917-66343 GCA_022664845.1 Lepisma saccharinum | reverse complement strand
ATCAAATATGCAAACTATCACAAAAAATCTTATATTTTGTTAAACTGTTATGCATAAGCTATATTCATACCAAATTTCAGCTCTGTAACTTAATCCGTGCAATAAATGGTTTTTGGCGGCCATTTTTAATCAAATATGCAAACTATCACAAAAAATCTTATATTTTGTTAAACTGCTATGCATAAGCTATATTCATACCAAATTTCAGCTCTGTAACTTAAGCCGTGCAATAAATGGTTTTTGGCGGCCATCTTTGATCTAAAAAGGCGATTTTTCAATTTTTTAAAATATTTGCGTAATATAATCGTCAAATTATATCTTTGTACCAAATTTCAGGTTTCTATCTTGAATAATGTGGAAAATTGTGTTCAGCGCGCAACATGCATTTCTTTTTAGTCGTGCATAAAAAAATCTTTTTTTTAAAAAAATAGTAATTCATAAAACAAAATTGTCTTTAAATGGTTACAGTCCTGGCCATCTAGATTATGTATTCTGTAACAAGTGTCTTTGAAAATGTACTTACTGCGCGCCTACATGCTTTTCTTTCTTGTCATGCGTAAACAAAATATTTCTTTCTTTTTTAAAATAGTAATTCATAAAACAAATTATCTTTAAGTACTCGCAGTCCCGGCCAACTACATTACGTATTCTGTTTGAATTTATTTTAATGCCTTTAGGTAACTATGGCTCAGGCCGTATGGATAATGATGAAATAAATTGGCGCAATAAACAAAGTGCAAAAAAACGGAAGCACCCCAATAAAATCTACCCTTAGAGTGTTTGTTCACCACCGAGCCAAGTGGCATCAGTAGGCATCCATCCGACAACCCTAGCACCGGAGGTAAGTGCTCTACCAACTGAGCCAGCGTGGTCCCCTACGTATTTTGTATCAAAAGTGTATCACATAATATTGAGCGCCCCTCATGCTTTTAATTTTAGCCATGCTTAAACAAAATCTTTCTTTTCTAAATAACGTACGTTTATTTGCCACAATTAGTGTTTGTGTTTGCTACCTTTTATGGTGTGTATGTTTCATCCTTTTAAAATCGGCAGAAAGAAAATACTTGGTCTTACCATATGTTTCCAACGACGTTATTTTTGTCCTTATTGTCGTCCTATTTTCACTGTGATTCACAGATCTGAAAATAAACAGAAAAAAACATTGTAATTAATTTACGGCTAAAATATA
Source organism: Lepisma saccharinum (assembly GCA_022664845.1). Taxonomy (NCBI): domain Eukaryota; kingdom Metazoa; phylum Arthropoda; class Insecta; order Zygentoma; family Lepismatidae; genus Lepisma; species Lepisma saccharinum. The sequence goes on along the minus strand of JAGDQP010007646.1, from coordinate 65,154 downwards.
TTCGTACAGTTTTATTTACAAAAAATAAGCTAAAATTGTTAATTTATTCAATCTTTTTTTTAATATTTTCCTCAGTCCCACCAGGCAAATACCGCCGTATTAATTTCATATAAGTCCAGGACGATTCCCTTTTTTTAAAATCCTACCTTACCCAAAATTAAAAAAAACAACAACAACAAATAATTCACTAACTGCGTTTTTCTTATTTTCCCTCAGTCCCACCCTGAAAATACTGCAATAATAGCTTAACAAAAGTCCTGGGCAATTTCCAGCCTGTGATATTTCTTAGTTTCAACAAACAAATACAGAGGTAGTAACCTGACGTACAAAATCAACATGCATAAATACAAAATGTGGCTGTAATTTTTTTGACGTTCTATAAATTAACATTTTATCGGCCAACCGGTATGTGCCAATAGTCCATTGAGTCTAACAGCCCACGTTCCAGTCCCGGTTAAAGCCTTGGTATACATTTTATCTTCATACAAAAAGCCAGATCGTAATGGAGCAAAGTAAACATTAAGTAAACTTAAGACAATTGATTGACGTAGCTGCGTAGATGCAAAATCAGTTCATTTCGCGTAATAAATATAGAAGTATATTTCTTAAACACGGTGATTGAATGATTATTCTAAAAATGTTTTATATGATAAATCCATGTTCTTTACTTACCGACAAATTGTCTCCTTAATTCGCACCAAATAACACACACGCCTTGTTACAATACTGTACTGTTCAGTACTTAAACAAATTCAATACTAATTCCCACAGCCAAGCTGGATAAATGAATTCAGTCGTCTGTTCTTTTTTTCTTGGTGTTGGCTTCTAGGCAGTGACTTCATTATCTACGGTTGTATTGTCTGATAAAAAAAAAGGATCATGAAAAAAAAAACTCTTTCCTTTCCTTCTTCTTAAACTAAATTAATTTCTTTGCGCCTGTAGGTATCTCGTTGAAGCCAACCCCACTATTATTTTTTTCATCCAACAAAAAGGCAAATGCCTTGTGGCATTCTGTTATACATATATGTGTTCCGGGCCGGGGAAAGGGGTAAAACGCAAGAGTTAAGCTCAATTTAATTTTCTAATTAGCGAGCTGTCAAATCCGAGAGTAAATTTGTAAAAAAAAAAAACAGAATAATTAATGATTACGTTATGCAGGGCTGCTGTGTCTGTATTTTTTCGTTCAAGAAACTCTTGTTCTAACTTGATTCGTAGATTCATTCAACCAGGGGTGTCTCAAATAGCCACCTGACAATCCACGGAGTGAATTTGTCTGTCGTCTATAGAATTCAGACAATAACCAAGTGTTCAATTAATGCGTAATTAAATCATGTAGTGAATCGGTCTGTTGTCTATATTTTTCGTCCAAGAAACTCTTGTCTCAACTTGTTTTCTAGTTTCATTCAAGAAGGGGTGTCTCAAATAGCCACCTGACAATCCACGGAGTACGTTTGTCTGTCGTCTATAGAATTCAAGCAATAATCAAGTGTTTAATAATTAAAATATGCAAATGTGGAGTGCGAGGATTCGTTTATACTACTCTGTTGTACTGTACAAACAGGTTAAAGCAAGTAAATGCATTGTGATAGGCGTTAGAAACTAACTTAAAGTACTTTACATTGGCCGAAGTGTCTCAGAAATTTATCAAGAAGTGGCATCAGCTGTAATAAGATTCCATTCAGGTCAGGCTGTGACAGTGTAAATGCATTTGCAGGACAAAGAAAGATTAAAAGGTTTACTGAAACAGCACAAAATAATGTAACAACATTTAGAAGCATAGGAATCGAGTGAACTGTTCCAGATGAGTTATTCAAAACACTTGAAAATTTACTTGTGACATGTATTCCAAGAAAATATAAATTGGAAGTACCAATGAGCTGCGATGAAATTATTTACATCCAAAGGCGGGTGAAGTCGATAGCTGCTAACTACATTAAGGATACACTGGAACGCGCAAATTTCCAGATAGGGATTTAGATACGAAGACTTGGAAAATACTCTTAAGTATACCAGAGACTGAAGAGTAGGTCTATGAATGGAGAAAGGACAGCGAAGGAAAACTATGCATAAATTAGATCACCGGAGAATTTGCACCAGAAACTGCCTGTACTCGCCATCCTGCGTTGCAGTTGTTACAGAAATACACAGTAATTGCGATGGTTCAGATTATTACTTAGCGTATTATTGCTCTTTTCCTCAAATAAAAGCAGTGTCTTTTGCAAAAGCATTTATTTATCTAAAAATAGCAGTTTTCTAACATTTTTTAGAAAATATTATACAAATTTAAATAAGAAAATATTATGCATAAAACTTTGTTTTCCTCCTTTTTTGAAAATAAATTTTCGCCTAAACCTTAAATCTGCCTCAGTGAAAAATTTATTAAAAATGATTTCGGTTAAAATTCACATTTTTATATTTAACTGAAAAAATATTATATTTATGAAGATATTGCTCATTGAACTCAAACAAATTATCTTTAATTTTAAAAAGGAACCATTGAAATCGGATAACTTAGAGACGAGATATGCGATGCGGATATATCTACCATTGAAAATTGGCGATAGCCACCATTTTGAATGGACTGCCTATCACATATTTTCGTGCTCTATACGTGCCAGTGTACAAGTACTGAAAGTTTCATCTTGTTTCCCTGTTTTATAAAAAATCATCATGTAGCTTCTACACGAATTAGTGCCTTCATAATGCTAACTCGTACTGCAGAAATTTTCAAACTATTGTCCATATCTCTGGTTATACTTGTCGGATTTAATTGATCTTTTTTTAAAAATTAAATCCTAAGTTACACGCTATATATTGTGTAAGGACATAGGTTTATCTAAAACCAGTCGTTTCAAAGTAAAAAAAAAAACAAATTTTTTTTGGGGGTAAAATGAAACTTTTTACATTTAACTGAAACATTATTAGATTTACGAAGATATTGCTCATAAACAAAAATGTAGCTAATGAAAATAACTTTAATTTAAAAAAGAATGATCGAAATCAGATAACTCGTAGCCGAGCTATGGTGATTTTAATAAATAGCGTCGGCCACCATCTTGGATAGCTACATTTCTTGAATGTCTATCACGTATTTTCGTGCTCTACGCATGCCAGTGTACAGGTGCTGAAAGTTTTATCTGGTCCCCCCGTTTTATACCAAATCTTCATGTAGCTTCTACAAGCATTAGTGCCACCATAATGCTAACTCGTACTGCAGAAATTTTCGAACAATTGTCCATATCTCTGGTTATACTTGTCGGATTTAATTTATCTTTTCTCCAAATTAAAGCCTAGGTTACACGCTATATTTTGTGTAAGGGCATAGGTTTATATAAAACTAGTCGTTTCAAAGTTAAATATTAAAGAAGAAAATATTTTAGGCTAAAATAAAACTTTTTTACATTTAACTGAAAAACTATTAGATTTACGAAACTATTGCTAATATGAATGTAGCCAATAAAAATACCTTTCATTAAAAAAAAAAGAATGATCGAAATCGGATAACTCGTAGCCGAGATACGTTGATTTTAATAAATAGCGTCGGCCGCCATCTTGGATAGCTACCTTTTTGGAATGTCTATCACGTATTTTCGTGCTCTATACATGCCAGTGTACAAGTGCTGAAAGTTTCATCTGGTCCCCCCATTTTATACCAACAACTTGTCTGGCACAAGGACTAATGCAAATGCGAATGTGGTACCTTCATTAAGCCCACCATTCTTTTGTGAAGTAGTTGAATATAACGTAGTAATTTTCTGTAATGTTTAGACCTACTGACAGAGTGTCTTGTACAAAAAAAGGCACTAAATTACATTTCTTTTCTTCTACGGGAGTTCAGATATGGCCCGTCGCCGAAAAATGCCGGATTTCGGGTTTAAATATCTCAAATGGGTTCACATGAAAAAGTTTGAAACTTGGTATTAAGGAAGCTTTGTGCCAATACTCACACTGAAATGGGAACTATTATTATTTCTAAATTCTTTGATCAGGGGATGCGATTTTTCTGTGAATATGTAACTTCATATTACTTCACTATTTGAAAAGCGCAATTTTAACTTACGAACTACCTTTTCTTGGCCAAACCCCATGCAAATTTTACTGTAAGTTAAGAACATACTAGGCTTTCTTCACACTAAATTTCAGACTTTTTCATAAGAATTCATTTGAGATATTTACGTGTATGTCTAGAAAGGTCTATGTTTGGACCTCCGAAGAAAATAACAAGTGTGATTTTTTTTTTTTTTTTTTTTTGTATGCAGCAGTCAGTTAATGGATCTAAACTTTATAGAAAATTAAGGCCATATATTCAACTCCACCCCAAAAACCCTTCTTCGTGAAGACACCACATTCGCATTTGCATACTAGGACGAAGAAAATCCGCTTGCACTTATCAAAAAGCTGCCATTTTTACTGTGATTTGGGCACATACAAAGCTTCATTGACACCAAGTTTTACATTTTTTTATGAGGACCCATCTGAGATATTTAAACCCGAAATTCGGCATTTTTCGGCGTAGACCCATGTTTGGACCCCCGTAGAAACTAAAGCTTGCGATTCAACACCATAATTTCTGTATGCAGATAGTCAGTAGGTCTAAATACCATTTTTTTTTAAATTCCGCCTGATATTCAACTCCTTCATCCCAAAAAATTGGTTTAAAAATCCAATTGTAAACAATTCGTTACTCAGTTTTCAGCTTATTTTCATAATAAAGGAATTCATTTTGAGAAAAGATGCTTCCAAATCTTCAAAGTACACTTCAGGAACTACACGACGATCTTTTGTTTCAGATCTTCTGGTTTGAGAGATATTCAGGTTCCGTACATGTCTACGGGAGGAAAAAAACGCCGTCCGCCATGTTTGAAACATAGTCGTCCCGGGAGAAATAAGGGTATGACATGTTTTTCAAAAGCGGTTCTGATAGCTTCAGGTGTGTAGGAATCCACGAACGAAAAATAAAGAATTTCTAAAATGGCTAAACTAATTTTTCTAAAATTTGATGATCTTTCATGGAATGACCCAGTAAGCTTAACAGTTTGTGTTCTATCAACACCGGATATAGTGCTTGTTTGAAGAAGGTATAGAACATTAAAACTGTTACGATTACTGTTTCTTTAATATGATAAAGTGTGCTGTAGAAATCTTGTCAGCGTATTTTTAATTAAGTTATAGATACAATGCCTCAATATAATAGTTATATTTAATTATGGTATACTATTACTACAAAGAAAGACAACGATCGAACTTCAATCGAAAAAGATACGCAATCATTTGACCTCAGGGTGGCCGAGAAGTTAGAGCGCTCGCTTTCAGTGCACGTGGTCACTGGTTCAAATCCCACCGGGATCCATTGAAAGGGTGGTTCGGAACCCACCTTACAAAAAAAACTGTATATCCCGTCCTTAGAATCTCACCAGTTCATTTAGGATGTTAATAACAATTCACTACGTAGTCGTTTGTTTTAAGATGAACGAACTTTACCAAAAATACTTTAGAAGTTCGTAATAGTTTTTTACTGGCAACTCTGTTTTTCTTCTTCCACAAATTCACCCCACTACAAGAAACTTCTTCCTAAAAACTTCTTTCTCTGTCTCTCTCTCTCCCTCGGCAGGGATTTTCCTCGGACCGCTCGTAATAAGCCAAATGATACGAGCACACGGCTGAGGATGACATTTAAATCGCAAATTCCCTGTTTTAATCTGTCTGCTTACAAAAGCGTGAAATATCAGTGGATCGATGGCAGGCTGCTAATGTCTGCCCTGGGACCGTTGCACAATGTAAGAGCTTGGCAGACCCTACACAGAAGTACGCTACAGAAAAAGAGGGATGCCAGTGAGTGAGGCAAGAAAAATGGAAGTAGATGAAGAGAAGGAAAGAAAAGGAGGAGGTTAAAAAGGGATATAGTACGGGAGGTGAATTTCATTTGTCGAGACGGGTTGAACCATATTGCTTACCTCGCCTAGAACACCATCCATCAAAACGCAGGCTAACATGACGGCACTACGTTACGTTTCTTCAAACGATGCCACTTCGTTCAGATTAAGAGATGGGTGGGGTTATCGCAGCAATAACTTCATCTTAAGAACCAACAAGTAAGAACTCTAATAGTCTGCGTTTAAACAACGTACAAGCCCAAGTTTCAAACGACTTACAGACTGCAAGGAGCAACATGTATTGATCAACAGATACTAATTACACACATCTCTGATCGTTCAAAGTTGGAAACGATAACCATGAAAATTGCTTTATGGTTTTAATTACGCAACAATAATAATATAAATAGCAGCCGTAGTTCAACAGCACTGCCGATGTAAAGGAGATTGAAGTCATGCTGCAGGCATCTTAAGTCACAGTAACAGTCCTCTGTTGATGAGCTTCAACAGTTGAGATTAAGATAATCTTCCCCAAGCGTCCGGCTAGAAAAATTGACGTACATAACATTTCATTACGCAGTTAACTTGATATATTTCCTCTAACACCAAATATTTAGAAATGGTCAAGGTGCCCCTATATAACTCACGGACTTATGAGCTGCTCGTGAGCCGGACGACACTTGGTTATACAGCACTGGCCGTAAGTGTTCCACCTCAGCAGTGCCAAGTAAGCGACGAAATATAAGAAGAGTAAGATACGTTTGGGCAAAGATTTAATCTGTAAATCCAATTTCTGTTTGACGATAGTTAGATAGTTGGTTAAGGATGCCCCTCTTGCTGAGGGGTTCAAAGGATTATGCCCTTTCTTTCCGCAGATTTTTTTTTTTTCCACATATTTTTGTATTTTGTTCATTGCGTGATGATCTAAGTGGTGTTAAGTTTTACTAACTGTGAGAAGGAATTGCATTTTCTGTTAGGTTTGCATATTATGTTGGATAGGTATGTGGGAAGAGTTCTATGGGCATGTCCCTGTAGTGCAGTCGGTCTGGATGATCAGGTGGAAGTGATCTGACACAGAGCACAAACAAACAGATGAACAAGAGGGGCGAAATGTTCAGGTCGGCTGAAATGTTCAGGTCTGTGCGAATGATATCTTGCATCATCGGATGGTCTGTTGCAAGACGTTTTGCTATGTACCATACATGTAGTTACTTGTACTTGTAGCTATATGTTTGTCAATGTGGGAAAAATTAATTTTTGATACAGCTCTCGTGTTGGACTTGATAATTTAATTCTATATGCTGTGCGTAAGGCGTGCTTTTCTAAAACTCTGAGCCTTTCGTAATATTTAAGAGAAGATGACACCCAAGCTGTGTAACCATATGCTAATAACGGTCGCAGGAAAATCTTATGTGTGTGTGTATAAGAGTGTCTGTTCGCAAACAAAAATTGTTCCATATAAGCGTCGTAGCTAATTGAGTCTGGATTGCGATTCTTTATTAATTTCTTCGAGGTGAGCATTCCACGGTAAGTGCTTGTCCAAGATCACGCCACGGTATTTTGTCTTTCTTTCAACAGGAATACGTTCTACTCCGATCTTTAAATGTGCTAGAGAGGAGTTTCGATATACTTTAGAGGCAATGTTATTCTAGTACTAGAGGTTCTGTTTGGTGGTAGTATCACAAGAGCTTGGATTTTGTCAGCATTTATTTTTAGTTTCTATCTGTTGCACTATAGTTCAAACTGTTCTAGTGTCTGGTTTAGGGTAACGTTAATTGATTGGATAGTGCGAGCTGTCGCCGAAAAGGCAGTGGCATATGCAAATAGGAAATTATGAATATTCGTTGTTGGTTGCGGCATATCGGCCACATGTAACACTAAAGGAGAGGTGATAAAGCTTAGCCTTGTGGTACTCCTGCTTTTGGTAGTGTTGTGAGTGATTTATGTTTATGTATATAGTTCTGTCATTAAGGAAACATGAAACAAAGCGAAGAAAATATGGTGAGGACCTGTATTTCTTGACCTTGTATAATAGTCCAGCATGCCATACGTGATCAAAAGCTTTCTCAATGTCGAACAGGAGGGGGCAATACGGCTGTATGAGGTTAAATTGATATGTAATCATATTTATCAGCCTTAGCAGTTGATCATAAGTGCTGTACGATGATCTGAATCCTGCTTGTGATACCGGTATCAATGATTTGGTTTTTAGTACACTATGCATTCGTTTTACAATTATACGTTCTAGGACTTTCCTGGCACAGATGTAAGTTGGATTGGCCGGTAGGAACCTGGATTTGTAGGGTCTTTATTTGGCCTGAGCAACAGTATCATGTGGGACATCTTAATTGTGGTGGATGCACTCCTGTCCTCAGAAGAAAGGTATATAACATAGCAAGTAATTGAGGAGAATCAAGGGTCCCTCTTTTAAGTGTCTATATGAGATATCATCTGGACCAGGTGGACTGTTCTTTTCTTGAGGTGGATTGTTAAGCGAACTTCGTCGGCAGTGATAACTTCATTCAGAAGTGTGGATCGGGCGTCATTAGCGTTGCATTCCATATGCTTGTTCTTGTCTTCATTGATCACTTTTGACGCCTCTACTTTTCTATGGAATGGCAGTGTAATCAGGTCTCGAGGTGTAAAGATGGTTTCAAAGTGTGCTGCGAAGGAATTTCATTTTTCGCTGTCAGATGTGGTGCTTGAACGTTATGTAGAATAGGATATGTAGATTGAGTACATGTTCCGGTAAGCCGGTAGAACTTCTTCCATTAAAGTGTAGAATTTTTAGTATGTTCAAGTTTCGTACAAGTCTTACACCACTATAAACGCAATAATGTAATTCCTGACTATCCTTTGATACCTTCTTCGTAAGACGATACCGCGTCCCGTCTAGTCCTTAAACTTTTCAAACACATTGTATAACCAGTATTACAAAGCTGAAACCTTACATAAAGTTTTTTTCTATCATCTTCTTGATAAAACAACATTATTATAACGATATAATCATTCCAAAATTAGAAAAGAAAAACAAAATAATAGGGTTGGAATGTTTGAAACATGTTTTAAACAAAGAGGATTGTTTTAAACATTTTGAACATTTGTGCTGTGTTGACTGAGATGACTGGCTAAAAGTGTTTAATTCTTTAATCAATATACCATTTCTTTCAGGAAAGAAACTAGAATATTTTGTTAATTTTAATGCTCATTATTTCAAGAGATGAACTGATTGGTCGGTATGGAAAATAATAAAGATGTTGTAGTTACAATATGTGATGAGTGAACGGTTTTAGTTTAAAGACGTCTAGCCATTGATGGATAGTTTGGTGGATGTTTCCTGCAGTAGGAAGTTAGAGACTTGCTGAATTAGACTACTGGATATTATTGTTAAGAGAATACTAAACGAACGATTGAGTAAAGACCGGTCTACATGAATTTGAAATAATTGTACCTGTAGTATAATGGTTGATGTCATCTATTACAGGGTCATGAACCTATGAGCCTTAAACATATGCAAGAAGCTGTTTAATAAAGTATTGCAGATTAACCTAATATATTTCCAATAATTGAGATTAGGTTTTATAGATTTATTTTGAAGTTTGACTGCTACTATTTGGAATATATCAATTTGTCTTAAACGTGTTTAAAACTTGTTAATTTTACTTTTCTTCATTGAAAGAATCATCTTATTTTTAAGAGTACGGAGTATTATTTTAGTTTTATATTTAAAAATAAAACATGCAATTTGTCCCGTGTGAAAGTTAATTTCCGAAATAATCAGTATTATGCGCAGCAGGCCTACAAGTGGAGATTTAAAATGCGTTGTTTTTGTTTGTTCTTTATCGTTTGAATGCTAGAAGAGGAAATATTAATTCGCTATCAATAACAAGAAAGAAGATGTTCATATTTCAATTTTTCCTTTTTTACTTATTGTGAGAAACTGCCAGGAAAAGAAAAACTTCATGGGCACGTATTAGCTTCTATAATTATATTCCTCTATCCCCTTTTTATATTGTGAGGAAAGGGGGCAATAGTGTGTAGCTGTGCAGATTTCAGAATCATTTCTAATTCCGTGCTTGGAGTTTTAGTCTGAAGCCAGGGGGCCCCCACGTAAACCATTCCCTCACCTCGATCCATCGGGACCAATTTTTTCTCTTCTTTAGGGTCTAAATAAAATTTATAGCGATGTTCCCGAAAAAGAAAACTGTTTTAGACCATAATGGCGGCCATTTTTAGTCAAAAATTGGTCAATAGGCTATTTTTCACAATTTTGCATCGAAAGGCTAATTTTCAAAATTATTTTCTATGAGCCCCAACGTACACTCCCTGATCATTCGTGACGAATGTTGTATTATTCCTTATGGTATAAATAAAATTTACAGCTGAAATTTAGAAAACAGAAAACTCTTAGAAAACGAATTTAGAAATTGCAAAACAGAAACCCGGATTTTAGATCAAAATGGCGGTCATTTCTGATCGAAAATCGATCAAAGACTATTTTCTTTTGAGTTGAAAGAAAATATTTAAACACATTTGAACTTCAAACCTGGCCCAGTGTCTTCGCCTAAAGAAATGGTAGTTATACGATAAAAGCCCCCCAAAATTGGGAACCTATGAAAAATTTATGAAGTAGATTGTGTGGGGTACCAAATGAAAGGATTATTTCCTACTGAATATAAATTTGAATTGTATTCTTCAGAAAAATGAATGATTCGAAACTTATAGTAAAGTTTCACAAAAATGAAATTGTTTACAATCAAAATTGCGGGCATTTTCAATCGAAAATAGTAAAAAAAAAATAATAATAAATAAATAAAAAAAAAGTTTTCTATGTTAAAGAAACTAGTCCTTAGGTTGAAGGAAAAAATAAAACTCACTAAAACTTCAAAACTGGCGCTGCGTTACTTGTTTTCGGCTCCCCCAAAATTAATAATTTGCGATAACAGCTCCTGAAAAATTGGGAACCTCTTGGCCTGGAAAAGAGAAGAAGAACCTCGAGGCCTGAAAGTTGAAGTTTATGAGTAGGTTATATGGGATGGTATCAAATAAGTAGATTTGCGACAGAATATGAATTACTTTATTTAGAAAAAGATTTTAAGAATTACAAATTTATAGAAAAATGAAACTGCTTAGACAGAGATGGAGCAATTGCAACCGTAGTGTAATATCTATAGAAATTTGCCATTTTAATTAATATTCAAAATGCACATCATAAGTAAAGTTAAACCTTGGTGCATTTTGAACAAGGAAAAGCTCCCGTGGACAATAATATTCTACTCAAAAAGTCATTTAACAGAAATAGCTACAGCAAGGACACGGTGACAAAAAACAACTTTGTTTTGGAGAAACCTGGCCACTGGCTAACTAAATTAACTGATAAAATTTGGTATAAATACTTCTGGCCCGTCTAAGTGAAGACACTGTCGGGATCATCACTATACATTGTACATCCTACTGCAGCCAGTGCCAGAGCAGATAGACTGTAAGTTGTTTTTTGCAAGTAATTTTCCTTTCTCAAATTTAACTTTAAACTTCAATACGTATAAAAAGATTATTGAAGAGAGACTTTTAAATTCAGACTCCTTTGAGGTTGTCTCCCTCGTTACAGTTTGCGGATACTGCCAAAATCTATACTACCATCTTAAGACTTAAATTCTGTTCAGTTAATTTCATTGCAATAGTTGTCAAATAAATTCCATAATCATTGTCAAGATCAGTTCTTTCAAAACCTAACTAACTTATCCCTTTACTTTTAACTTAATCAATCATTTATTTTAAACGTTACAGTAGATTCGGATTCAGGATCCGCATAAGATGACTTGTGCTGCTTGAGCAAAATCTGCCTACCATCGACATTCTTCACTTTTACGCAGGTTCTTCAGCGATTTGCTGAAGACTGTAGGTCAGTGGCGTATTTCTAACCGCAGAATCGAGTTCTGCGTATCAAAATACGTCGTAATTCAGTGGTTTAGTTTCCCTTTCAATTTTTTTTTCGTACTCGTGCAGGACCTCGATGTTGAGTATTATTACGTACACACGGTAACTTCCGGAGGCTGTAGCTTGCGAACACTAGATTTTCCGACCTAGGTCCTATTGACACTTTCGATGTACTCATTCAGGACTATCATTCAGCAGTTTTGTAACATTTGACCGGGACACCATTTCCATAAGGATTTTTGCGGGGTCCTTTGGAATCTCCAAATCTTTTTCTAAAAAAATAAATCGTATTCAGTCGGAAAAATCCTATCGTTTTATGCCCCATAATATGACACACTGAGAAAATTTTATTTTTCAGGGCACCGTTTTTGGCCTCCAATTTTTGGGGAGGGTTATGATATAATTACCTTTTCTTTAGGCCAAAGTAAGTATCGAAGTGCCTGTTTTCAAGTCAAATTATAGTTTCTTTGTCTCAACGTGAAGGCTCCTTTCTTATTTAAAAAAAAACAAGTCCAAAAAGAGGTCTTTGACCAATTGTCAACGAAAAATGGACAACACTATGGTGTTTAATTTTTGCTATCCCTAAAATCTCTTTCTGAAGAAAACAACTCATATTGATATTCAGTTCAAAAATTCCTTTTATTTGATACTCCATTCAACGTAATTTATAAGCTTCCTTTTTCTGTTCCCCATATTCGGGCCTTCAGGTCCCCAATTTTGGGGGGCGTTTATCGTATAACTGCCATTTCTGTGGACCAATGCAATTACACTGCCGATTTTTAAGTTTAAATTAAGTTTTAAATATTTCTCTCTAAACTCAAGTATTTTTTAAAAAGAGAAGCAAAATAAAATAAGTCTATGACAAATTTTCCACCAAAAATGGCCGTCATTTTGGTAAAAGTCAATTTTATTTTTTTTCGGAACACTGCTATAAATTTTATTTATACCATAAGGAACAACATAACATTTGTCCCGGAAGATCAGGCGTTGTACGTGGGGGTTCATTGAATATGTTAAAAAAAAATAGATTTTGACCAATATTCGAACAAAAATTGACGCTATTATGGTCTAAAAGCAGTTTTTTTGGGGGGGACATCACCATAAATTTTATTTAGACCCTAAAGAATAAAAAAAAAAATGATCCCGATGGATCAGGGGGTCCCCCTAGCTTCCTTACAATTTACGTCGGGTGGTAGAACTCACTAGGTACTTTGCTTCTTTGCTGTTCGTTTATAGATTCATTATCAATGGGATTCACAACAAGAAAAGAGGATTTAATCTGGCCACACTTAATTAAAGTTAATCGTTGCGAAAATAATAAAGCGTCATTCCACCGAAAATCCCCCGATTTATCACAAATTGGTTGCATGACCATATCTGAAAACTGACAATTTGCACACATGTTGGTACGTGTTTCGTAAACACAGTGGTATAATTAGAAATATCGGATTCAATTCCGTATGGGAACGGCCATCATATTTCCAACATGGCATGTGGCAAATCATGATGTACGCGGAATGCAATATCTCAGAAATGGAAGGTGCAATAAACACCACTGGAAAGGTAATGAAGTGATCTTGAATGCAGTGCTAAAAACTTTTTACTATCTCAGTTCTAAGTGCCTGAAATAATGCCACAAAATCATGAGTGAGCATCAGCCAAATTACCATTTTTAAGCCCTGAAAATTCTGGGAAGGAGTTAAGTCAATATATACTTTGTATTTGTCTCCACACAATGTAACGCTGGACGAAATAGGAGATCATAGAAATGAATAATGATTTTTTATAAGACATTAAATATGGCCACATACGAAATTTTGCCAATGTTTGCACTTAAATATCTCTGATGGGGGAAGTGCGAAAATTCTTAAACTTACTTTAGATGACCTTTAGTTCATATTGTACTTATAGTATAAAAGCGAAGTTTTAGAGCCGGCAGGTATACAAACTAACGTTGGAAAGTTAAGTAAAAAAATGTTAAAGTACAGGGCAATGACATATACTTTGTGCACGTACAATACAGTAACACACTTGAAAGTGAAACGAAATATGACTATAACAGTAAAATACCATGCTACAAACAAAGCATGAACAAAAAAACTCCTAACAAGCACGCGTAATGGTCTTAAACGTGCACATCATTGCAAGTCTGAACATGACACCATATTGCATGTACTTGTCTGAAGCAGCACTACCAGGTAAATTTGAACACCCCTACCACTGAAACCAGCTCGTAGGAACAACTCAGTTCAGTCCTGTGCTCTGTGACGAACAGTTCTGTGTTGGATACTGGATCTCTTGGGTGAAAATGGAGTGTTGTGTCGGACAGTGTGTTCAAGAGAACTGTCATAAGAATACATATAGGAAAGCGAGTAGACGTTGAACTCCAATGTGTGAATTAAGTGAGGCTAATCAACAACTTTTACAATTTAGAAAGGATAAAAAAAGATATCCAGAACCGGTGTAACTTATTCCTGAGAAGTCTCTTTGTCCAACGTGCTACAAAGCAATATTTCTGCAGATTTACATAATACGCAATCAGAAAATGACGAAGAGTATGTACCTGCAAAATATAACCTGAAAGAATCGTCGCTCAAGGATAAGAGCATTTGATTCCTGTGATATTTTTTCACAAAAGTCATACAATCTTGAGCGATCAGGATCTGGTTTGTGTATGCTCTTTGGAGACACTCTTGACGCTTCTCATTTGGTTGTACCACCCACACCGTCACACGGGTTTTTGCCGTGAGCAGACGCAAAGAAATTCTAATCAGCAGATACAGCAAAGACAGATTCGTGATGACAAAGGTTTATTAGATTCCTTTTGTTTTTATACTGGACAGCTGCACCATCACTGAAATAAATCATTTTTTTGACTGAAGGCAAAAGCTTCTTCAGACGGTTTTAGTTGCATCTGAAATATATACACAACAATAGTTTCGTGTTGTAAATGATCATATAACACACAAACTGTGACTGAATAATGTACCATATATGATGTAACATATAATAATACGCAAGAGGATATAAAGTGGCTTGAGTATTTACCCAATAATAACTTTGTATCTCACCTTGAATTACAAATTGTAATTTTCCGCAAAATTAGCCAATACTATGTAATCAGTATCATCGAGTTTGACTTTACATTTCTTTAAATATGTAGACTGAGCTTTTGATATATAATGACTGTTTGAGGGCTAACAATTTCTGTACGAGACTTTAAATGAAATCGCTGGAACTCAAAACAATGGATGTTAAGATGGATGATCTGTTTGTGAGACCCAATATCCATTATCCAACACAGAACTGTTCGTTACAGAGCACAGCTGAACTGAGTTGTTGCTAGTTGCTACGAGCTGGTTTCAGTGGTAGGGGTGTAACTCAGTGATGCCAATTGAAGGGAAATTTCCCTTGGCGCAGGTAAATTTTGAGTAGATTTTGGAGAAAAGGTAAAAAGGGAAATTGGTTATAATCTCTCAATATTGCAGGGAAATTTGAACCTATGAATTCTCTACTTGCATTTGTTTGTACCTACGAAAAAAATGAATGAGAAAAACTATTGAGAACTCTACATTGCCAAGCCCTTTTGTCATCTTGAAGCGGCGACTGAGGTTAACGGTACCCTGCTTCCTTCCCTCCCCTACAGTAATTTGTCCTTGCCTCTGCAACTAGCGGTACCTCATTTCAGCGTTTATGGTACTAGGAAAAGGAAAGGAGAGGGTCAAACCTGAGGGGAGTCAGGGAACAGAACCTCCGAGATCAGGCAAAGGTTAACATATGGGAAAGATTAGAGTAACATTGCAACCAATTGTGGGAGGTAGAAGGCAAATGTCTTTTCTGCTTCTTGACAGCATAATTGATCACTATGTCTCCCAATCACTGTATTCTTAACATAGAAAAGGAGACAGCAAAAATAAAAGTACAAAGAAGAGAGTTCAGTCCTTAATAGTAATTCGGATGTGGTTTGCTTAGAGATAAAGTGGCAGCGAGGTTCGATCAGAGGAATGACTACATAAGATCAGTGTTCGATTTGGCGGGGTGCAAAAATTTTCCCTGGTGCGTAAGGATTTCATTTCCGGTTGTTGAATTCGAACATCATCTCAAGCAGGAATAAGCTATTTCTACCAGGCATATAGAAGTTGGTTTCAGGAGTTCCAACCTTCGACGGGGACTGAGGTCTGCCTGCGTGTGAAATACGTAAAATGCATATAATTTTGCCCAAAAATAATACTAATTTCACCCAAAAAAACAAATTTCAGGGGTCCGGACCCCCGTCTTCTTTGCGTAGGTGTCTTTTAACCCAAACAGGTAGTATGTTGAAACTTACCAGCAACTAGTTTTAGGATTCCCCTTCGTAAATTGTGACAAATCGAACACTGCATAAGATTCACATAAAACATATTAGTGTTGATCTAAAGATTTAAGCAGGTCTTTCGAGTACGAACTTCGATGTCTTACGTAAGCACAAAAAACCGAGCCGCAGTAGCTCAATGATAGAGCGTTGGTGTAGTGTTCTGGAGGTCGTGGTTTCGATCCCAGAAGCTGTCCATCATGACTGAGCATTTTCCAGGTTTTTTCCTCAGTAACACCTGGCAAATTCCGGGATGGCACCTCCAAGATAGGTCGACCGACACCTTCCCGAATCCTTTCCCCTCCTCTATCCCGACATGATCCTTAAAGCCACAAATAAAATTCAAATTCTCCGTAAGCACAAAGTAAGGGTGTCAGGTATCTGCTTGTTTCTGCTTAGAAGATTGGCGGGAACGGGGGGAGGGGATAAAATGATTACAATATGTTTACTCCATATAGTACGTGAACGGTTTGGATGAAGGTAAATTTATCCGGAAAAGGGAAATTCTGAAGCTTGTGAAGGGAAAACGGCTCTGTAGAAATTGGCATCACTGGTGTAACTTGCCTGGTGGTGCTGCTTCAGACAAGTGTATGCAATACAATGTCATGTTCAGACTTGCAATGACATGCACGTTCTTAAGACTATTACGTGTGCTAGTTAGGACTTGTTTCTGTTCATGCTTTGTTTGTAGCATGGTATTTTACTGTTATAGTCATATTTCGTTCCATTTTCAAGTGTGTTATTGTATGGTACGTGCACAAAATACATGCCATTTAGGAATTGTATCGAGACGAGACTAGCAGCAGTCTCGATCTGAGAACTCCGGTCTTGGTCTCAATTTTAAACCTCAGTCTCGTCTTGGTATCGTCGCGAAAGACGATAGACTTTAAAAAGTTGCCGTCCCGTGACTTGTTTGAAATGAATACGCATGTTTACCGATCTCAGTACAAGAACAAGAATATTAATATGATATTAACATAGTTTGTTACATTGTTAATTTGGGATTAAGATTATAAACAATATTCTCAAATATGAAGAAAAAACATTATCATATTAAAGTAATATAAAGCTTTAGTTAGGATATATACAATACCAATAAGTGAGATACATGAAAATATTTCTATTATGGAAACGAATCTATTTTATACCACACGAATATATTTAAATTGCTTGAATAACTGTTACGTTTAAAACGCAAATATATATATATATATATATATATATACAGGGTGGACAATTTATCTTGATCACCCTCTATAATGGAGAAACCGAAAGAGGGAAAGAAGCGAAACTTTGCATGAAGGAACGGCTTGAAGGGGGACATCTTCTCATGTATTAGACAACAACACCCAATGAACAGTGTTGCCAACCCAATATAAACTTTTATTTTTTTAAATGGAAAGGCCTAGATTTGATTTCATAATTGGAATGAGCAATGAAAACAAAGGCGAAAGAGATGACACTCGCAGTTCAGGGTTGCCAAGTTTCCGAGAAATAACGATAAAGAAGTGTAAAATTGAATGTCTTTATCCACACACTTGAAGAGGCATACAAATTCTCTGAGCACATGAACTGAAACACTGGTAAGTACTCTTTAAATTTACTCGAAGTTTAGAAGGGTGGGATAAACAGTGTTGACACAGCACAAGAGAAAAAAATATGAGTTTGGAAATGGTGTAATAACTCAGAAAAAATCACTATTACATTATATTTTAAAAGTTATAGGGCAAGTCAATATGGCATAAAGAACATTGTAACACTGATTTAACATCGATAAGTCAAATACTTACCGAGATATCAGGTATTTTGTAAAAGCTGAGAATTTTGCATTGTAAAAGATGGCAACTGTGTTTCAAAATTCCCTGTTTTCCCTCTCGTTTGCGTGCACGCGAAAAAATAACAGCTTATCGGCATTTTCCATGTTATTTTAGTTCTATTATAATTGAATTCGATGCAAATATGTGTTTTTTCTGTTACTCAGATTGTACAACGTGATAGTTTGATTCTTTTAGTGCATTTTGGCTATGAAAATAGACGAAATAATGTAAATATTACTCTTATGTTTATTTAACAAGTAATACATGATTGGAGAAGTTGTGGATAAATGGCTCAGTGGTAGAACGCTCGACTGTCGCGCAAAAGGTTGTAGGTTCGAGTCCAAGCAGAGCTAGTCTTCTTCTTTCATTCACAGTTGTGTTTTGTCTAGTAACAGTTACTAAACCGTTTCTCTGTAATTGTTTCTAATTACATTTTTGCTTTAGCTGCAGTGTTTTGTTCCATATGAATTGAAATGTTTATTCATATTTTGCATGTATCACTGCTTAGACTTAATGTAAATATCGTAATCATATTAATCTGTTGTTACTGAATACAAAATGGAGCCTCTATCTTAAGAAGAAAAGATTAAAATTGTGTTCATTTATTGAGAATAACGAAGAAATATTCAACAGGTAATTCTTTTGTATGCCGAACGTTTTCCTGGTAGGAGAACTCCATCTAGGATATCGGTTTCTAGAGTCATTAAACAATTTTCCGAAGAAAATGTTAGACTCCGAAAGCGGAATAGAAGGAAAACAGCTACCGACAAAGATCATACAACTGCAGTATTAGCTGCAGTGAATTTAGATCCCCAGGTGAGTACTAGAACCTTCTGTATTAACGCAGGAATATCAAAAGTCAGTGTATTGAGTATATTGAAACAACGCAAATTTCATCCCTACCACGTGTCGTTACATCAGGAATTAAACGTTGACGATTTTGTGAATAGAATATTATTTTGCACATGGGCTGAAGGGAAAATTCGAATTTGAAATTACTTTTTATGTTCGTTTTATTTTCTGACGAATGTACGTTTACCAATCATGGTGAGGTAAATCGCCATAACATGCATTATTGGGCAGTGGAGAATTCACGTTGGTTAAGACAAATATAGCATCGGTGTGGAATTATAGTGGACAAAATAATTGTATCTTTTTTTTTTTAATGGTACAGTGAAGGCAGAAATGTACAGAAACTCTTTAATTGAGGAGTTACCCTTACTATTGGAAGATGTACCATTAGAAGAGAGAAACAACACGTGGTACCAGAATTATGGTTGCCTTGCCCATTCTGCACGAGAAGTATTAAATACCAAGTATAATTGGCCAGCTCGATCTCCTGATTTAACAGCTCCAGGTTTTTTCCTATGGGGTTATCTCAACGAGAAGGTTTGTTTCAATGTTCCAGCGATTCCAGAAGATATGAAGGAGCAAATACATAATGCGTGTGTGAATATTGAGAGAGATGTTATTTTACGTACACATCAAATGTTTCTTCAACGAATTCGAAAGTGCATCGAGGTCGAAGGACATCATTTTCAACATTTGATGCACTAAATCACTTGAACTATTGGCATTAAGGAGTATTGGCATCGAAGTAACTGCCTCCCGATTCAATTTTTGTAATGTACTTATTAGCAGTTCCAACAAGAGCGTATAGATGACAGCCCGTTTCAGGAGTTCCAACAAGAGCGTATAGATGGCGGCACGTTTCAATGCGATTCTGTCTTGAAGAGCAAGAGTTCTATACGAGCTAGTTAATTTTTTATTAGGAAAAAGTCCCTGAAAAAGTCTTGCGAGCGAATTCAAATCTTACGATGAAATTTAATGATCTTGTAACATTAATATCAAAGGTTAATTAAACTACTTTTTTTCTATATGTTAAGAGTAATCGTTACGCTTATGGTTGATTGATATGTAGTCAGTGTGCGAATTAGGCTGTTTCCAGGGCAGGAAAAAGTACCTGATATTCTTTTCTACTTGCTATTATTGCTTAGAAAATTATTTATTACGATAACTGAGTGGTAATACCGTTTGAAAGCACTTGGATATATAAAATTAACAAAGTATTTGTTAAAGAAAGCAAGAAAAATGGAGTAAAGGTAGAGTTATTAACTCTAGTCTCAATTATCAATCTTCATTTTCAGTGAACATTGACATTTTGAGATTACACATACTGACAACTATCACAGTCATTTAGGGAGGGCAGGGTGGGGCAATTGCCTTCCCCTGAATTTGAGAACATAAAGGCACTAAAAT
>JAGDQP010007646.1:0-44817 GCA_022664845.1 Lepisma saccharinum | reverse complement strand
CACTTTTTTTTTAATTTCGACATTTTAGGAGTTCGGAACTAAATTTATAACTAAAATAATACTTGCAAGGCGCTACGCAATATGGGCCAGTAAATTTAATTGTCTGTTATAGTGATTAATTTGGCGCCTACATCATACAAAAAATCGAAAATGAGAGAAAGGTGTTAAGAAGCGTTTTTATCTTTACCTACAGTGCGTTTTTATATCGAGCGTTTATCTTCGTCTTCTGTGAAGAAGTTTTATATTCCCTTTTCCTTTCATATTAGTACCGCTCAAGAATAATTATGCGTTACGTCTGCGCATTGGATCGCCGGAAACTCTGTGCGGCGCGCATTTTCGCCAAGCAAAGCGCCACGCTAAGCAGCTGGCAACCAGTGCTCTCGGCGCTGTATGTACAGCCCCAACAGTTTACATCACCCACTTCTGCCAAAAGCACTTTGAACGCAGAATTTTTTATAAAACATACTTTATTTTTATTCTTATCGGTTGGAATTAGCTTTATCATATTATCAGCGAACAGATGCATATTAATTACGTACAGGGATTCCGCCAGGATTTTCAGTTTGGGAGATGTCAAGTCGAAATTGGGAGCGTATAACTTGAGTTTTGAATGTTTTCTCTCGAGTTTTGAACATATATTTTAAGTTGGGGTGCTCTCAAGAATTTAAGGGGTTACACTCTCACAGAGGGGTCTGGCGGAATCACTGATTACGTATATGCAGAGTATGAAGTAAGGACTACGCTTGGAAGTATGAAGTAGGATGTGCCAAAAGGATCTTGCTCCCCTCAAACAAGAACTGAAAAGACGCCACTGCTCACAGATAAAATTTTGATAGATACGCACACTTCATGGCACCATAAGAAGATTTTTTCTCAATGTAAGTTGGTAAACCATTCGATTAATTGAGAACTGAAAGCGTAAGCCCATAAAAATGAGATTCCTTTTACAAACAATAAGCAACAAACTTTTTCTCAATATCGTTTTTCAGAATAGGTTTACGTCCAGTTGTTTTTATAACACAATCTTGAGCTGGAATTCCAGACTTGACGTAATCTTTTAAGGGGGATGTGGCAATATTAAACGTCTTTACTGCCAATTTGTATCCCATCCTCTTTTCTTTAACTGATATTATGGCCTGCATTATTGCTTCTTTATTCCATTCCTTTCGCTTACTCATCGACAAAGATACAAGTGAAAAATGCTGTACAAGATTCCAATTCTTAGCATTGTTCCAAATTTCGTCTCAGAGGCGAAATTTGGAAATGTCTTAGTGGGCGGAATTCGGGCCAGTAGACATAACAAATATGGCAGCCTATTAAAATAACTATGCTATCTCTCATGGTCTTTTAACTAAACATCTTTAAAATAAACAACCTTCGCTACACATTACTGAAACGAATGCCTGAAAGTAAATACCTTAGGTAAAACTGCAGTCCAGGGTATATGTTCAGGAAATAGAAAAACTAGGCCTATAATTTCTACGAAATAAACGTACACAGTCAAATGATCTTACAATTGACACTCGGTTAGGTGACACAATTTGTTTCACTCATTCTCGACAGACGGCAGCGAATACCAACGGAGAAACCCTGTGGGACGGAATTGAACTCGGGGACGAATAACGCCGCCATGAAAAATAAGTCAATAAATAAAATAAAATAAAAATAACGGGACTTTCACATTACCAGTCTCATTGTAAGTTAGCCAAGATTTCGAATTTTGCTATTGCTTACATCTCTCCTTTGGAATACAACTATCTGTGCAAGTTAATTTAGAAACCTCTGTCTCTTCAATTTTATTAATGCTGCTATTTTTGTAACATTCACTATTGCTACTAAAACTTGGAGGTATTCAATAGTTCGTAACTCTACATCTACAAGTACCCCCAGATTCACTTAAATCTTTCTTCGAAACAGATGTGAAAGAACTCACAATGTTGTCTTGCACAGATCGTTTCCTAGTACTGGATTGCACCAAACAACCTAAATTAAACAATATTTACACAATGAGTCGCCATGGCTCAGACATTAATTAGCGCGTCTGAGTACGAATCGGGTGGCCCGAGTTCATACCCGGAGACGGTAGGTCGAGAATACGTGAGGAACTACTTCCACACACCCCATGCGCCGTTCACGGCCCGTGTGTATCAAACAGGGGATAGCTTTACATAACGTTTGTTTGTTCTGTTAAGTTAAGCAACTCTTTGAAATCTAATATATTTTTCTTTACAGTTAACTGTACTTAATTGATAATAATGGCAAGATGTTTCCAGTAACACTCACCACGATCATTCTTGACAGATCGAGTCATCACAAGCCACTCTGAGTGAATAATATTGCACTCACATCAGTCTAAAAATAAACAACCTCGTAAATATACTAATAGAACTCGACGGTACCACTCTTAGCTGAGTTATATGTCAAACTGTAAACATTATGTCAACTAAAGTGTGTACATTTAACAAAAAAGTATATTATCTGTATCAAACGTGAAAAGAAAGCTATAACGTGTTAGGGAAGGAAAATATCATCCCCCTGGGATAGTGAATTCTAATTAGCAGCCAGGGATAAGTACATTCCAGATGAGAATTATCACCCAACCCTGGCCGTAATTCGCACTCTGTATGTAGTATAAGTTGTTGGAAATCAAATTTTGCCAATCGGAGGAAGCTTTAAGATTTAGTAAATTATTCTGCATGTCGTATTTGTAATCGCAATGCTATTGATGATCATTACAAATATGGATATTAAAAAAACGAAAACTTTAATATATTGAATGCATCTGATTTACATCAAATCTATAGATATTCGTTTTGTTATTTAGACGGTATTGATATTCAAGTTCACATATTTCATACGAAAGATAATAGATGTCACTAGTTAGGCTATGTTAGCACCATCTATTAACAAATAATTTAATCACAACAAACTAACAAAGGGAAAAGAAAACGTTGCAATAATTTACGTGTTGAAAGTATACGTAGTCGTGTTTAATATTTATGTAGCCTTTTAATTGTAATTTATTTTCACTTTAAAGACGATTTATTTACGCTACATAGACTTACTTAGTAGTTTGAAGAACTCGTAGGAGTTACATGTTTAGTTATTGGCGTTTTATATAGTATTCATTACTTCTTCCTGATTTCAAAAAGGAAAGGGAAAACAGGGAATTTTGAAACACAGTTGCCATCCTTTACAACGCAAAATTCTCAGCTTTTACAAAATACCTGATATCTCGGTAAGTATTTGACTTATCGATGTTAAATCAGTGTTACAATGTTCTTTATGCCATATTGACTTGCCCTATAACTTTTAAAATATAATGTAATAGTGATTCTTTCTGAGTTATTACACCATTTCCAAACTCATATTTTTTTCTCTTGTGCTGTGTCAACACTGTTTATCCCACCCTTCTAAACTTCGAGTAAATTTAAAGAGTACTTACCAGTGTTTCAGTTCATGTGCTCAGAGAATTTGTATGCCTCTTCAAGTGTGTGGAAAAAGACATTCAATTTTACACTTCTTTATCGTTATTTCTCGGAAACTTGGCAACCCTGAACTGCGAGTGTCATCTCTTTCGCCTTTGTTTTCATTGCTCATTCCAATTATGAAATCAAATCTAGGCCTTTCCATTTAAAAAAATAAAAGTTTATATTGGGTTGGCAACACTGTTCATTGGGTGTTGTTGTCTAATACATGAGAAGATGTCCCCCTTCAAGCCGTTCCTTCATGCAAAGTTTCGCTTCTTTCCCTCTTTCGGTTTCTCCATTATAGAGGGTGATCAAGATAAATTGTCCACCCTATATATATATATATATATTATATTTATTTATTAGTCGAAATTTTCTACCAGATTTATAGAAAGAAATGAACAGTTAAGATCTTCCGAAACATTCCTGAGAAAAGCTAGGGAACCATAGCT
The DNA here is from genome assembly GCA_022664845.1 of Lepisma saccharinum. Taxonomy (NCBI): domain Eukaryota; kingdom Metazoa; phylum Arthropoda; class Insecta; order Zygentoma; family Lepismatidae; genus Lepisma; species Lepisma saccharinum. Next base: position 40,895 of record JAGDQP010007646.1, on the reverse strand, counting down.
ACCTGGGAATTTTCATTAATTTGGCTAATAAAATGAATTCATCATACCGTTCTCAGGAATGTTGGGAGCGAAAGGAAAAAAGCAGAAGTCTAAAGATTTGAACACGGGTTATTTAGTCAAAATTTTCCAGCGTCGTACTGACTGCTTTAAATTTCCAGTTAAAAGAAAACAGTATAGAGTGTTAGGATTATGTTGGCTGAATCCCGAAGATATAAACTAAGTTGATCTCATGACTACATTTTAATCATTTACGTAATTGTCAATTAGGGTTCGAAATTCCCATTCACTCAAAATATTTTCCATTTCTACCAAAATAAGAACTGACAAAATGGTGGCAGCAAACTCTTGATCAACACTGGATGCACAGCTATATATATAAAAAAAAGTTCTCATTCTCATGTGCAGAACTGAAAACGAAAAATATCCAGATAATCATACAAAAAGTCTCTGAGTTTTCCTCCATTATAGTGAAACAACACGAAATACTAAAACTTCTGCGAAACTTTCCTTAGAATTCCTAAAAACATTAACAAAATTTTTACCGGTGTACAGTACGTGACAAAAATTTTACTTATTGTGACTTTTGTAAGAAATTGAAAATAGCATTTATCGAACTCTACAGCAACACGAATCAATTAGTTTACAATTAATTGATTGATTGATTAAAAGACCCAAGTCATAAGTATGGGTTACAGCTGCACGTCCATACATTAAAACAAAAAGAGTGAAATGTGTTCCTGGTAGGCGCTACTTTCAAATGATGTATTACGAATCATATAAACTGAAATAAATACATTAGTATTTAAAAAAAAAAAAAAAACGTCTTATTAGATTAAAATGTCATTCCAAAAATCCTAGCAAAGCATAGCATAATAGTTACAAAAATTAACCTTACTGTGTCTAAGGCATATTATGTACAAACTTATATCGCCTCTACGTCTGTCTGTCAACAACTTTCGACTCAGGAGCTATTATAGCTACGAAGGTGGTTGAGTTGTTCGAGAGGTCTCGGCGAAACTTCACCAACGAGATATAGATAATCCAAATTTGACGCTCGCTCCGCCTCACTTAATTTTTATAAAAACAATACTGTTTTATCGAATGTACAGGTGTGACAAGCTGTGCAGAACTTCTCCTGCATAAACTATGAAGTTCCTAAGGGAAACTTTATACAACATTTAGGCTTCAGCAACAAGTCATCACTGGGAAGCCTTATGTCTGGCTGTTGACAACCTTTAAATCAGGAACTACCAGGGCTGCGAAGATAGTTGAGGTGTCCCGCGACTAAGCGTCGACTTGCTTGTTTCCATATACGTAGAAGTCTGGTCAGCGTGGGAGCAGTAGACCAACTCCTCCCTTCGGGGAAAGGTCTCATCCACTAGTGGATTGAACATGGCTGTGATTTATTATTATTATATATTGTCTACATCTTTTCTAAGGTACCAATTCTTTCAATTTTTTAAAACTATAATAAATGAATGGTGTAAGAAAAGATCTATATTACAAATTTGACAGTTTGACTTCTTGACGCATGCTTTATAGTCTTTGCGGGATCAGTCTAGCAGAGGCTCATATAAATGGGAGAGCGTCAACAGAAGTAAATAAATAAATGCCTGTATTTATCCGTCCCCGACACAATCTCCAACACTTTTATATCATTATTGAAAGACAACAGAAAATAGTTTGGCACTGATAACTTGACTACTTATTATAACACTACAATATAATATGTTAAATAAAATTTACCAAAATGAAACAAATAGTCACGATACTTCTTCTAGTATGAAACATTAACAAAAGCATTAAATTAATATTATCGACATTCATAAAAATAAAGCTTATAGTCTCGATAGAGATGAGAATCTCGAGAGGTAAGTCTCGGTCTCGTCTCGATAGATAAGTTTCGGTCTTGGTATCGTCTCGAGTAAGTCTTGGTGGATAGAGCCTCGTTCTCGTCTCGATTCCTGAACCTTAGTCTTGTTCTCGGTCTCGAATTCGAGACGAGACCAAAACCAGTCTCGGTACCATGCCTAATGCCATTGCCCTGTACTCATTTTTTACGTAAATTTTCAACGTTACAGTTTATATATCTGCCAACTCTAAAACTTCGCTTTTCTACTACAGGTACAATATGAACTAAAAGGTCATTTAACATATGTTTCAGAATTTTCGCACTTCCCCCACCAGAAATATTCAAGTGCAAACATTGGCAAAATTTCGTATGTGGCCATATTTAATGTCTTATAAAATCATCAGTATTCATTTCTACGATCTATTTCGTCCAGCGTTACATTGTGTGGAAACAAATACAAAGTCCAAATAGGACATTTTTGGCTTAACTCCTTCCCAGAATCTTCAGGGCTTAAAATGGTAATTTGGCTCATGCTCACTCATGACTTTGTGGCATTATTTCAGGCACTTAGAACTGAGATAGTAAAAAGTTTTAGAACTGCATTCAAGATCACTTCATTACTTTTCCAATGGTGTTTGTCTCATAGCTGTAGCACCTTTAATTTCTGAGATACTGCATTTCGCGTACATCATGATTTTCTCATGATTTGCCACACGCAATGTTGGAAAAATGACGGCCGTTGCCATACGGAATGGAATCCGATATTACAATTATACCACTGTGTTTAAGAAACACGTACAAACATGTGTGCAAATTGTCAGAATTTTCAAAAATAGTCGTGCAACCACCATCGGGTGATTTTCGGTGGAATGACCATAAAACGGTAAAAGCCAAATGTAGACTGCGTAAAAAGAAAATGGCAGGTCCGAACGAGAGAACATTTCAAGAAGTGTAATTCAAATCCCAGCCAGGCCACTGGACATTTTTCCTTCAGTGTTCCCATGCCTAGTGCTCTGAGGTATACTCAGCTTTGTATAAAATTGAATACAACGATGTTCTCTGTATTCCTCGGAACTTTGGGAGCTAAAGCCAGCCGAACGTGGGACTGACCATGCACCTCAATTCGTGCCGTTGGTCGAGATTATGTGGAGCATTACTTTCATATCCCCCAGGCGCTGTTCACGGCGCGTGCGCATTGGACCAGGTAGACTATACCTTTTATCACTGAATTTTAAAAAATAGCAAGTTTCATCGAATTTGGTAAAATAGAACCTAAAATTTCTAGTAAGTGCTTATGAATGGACCGAAAGAGCGATTCAAACGTCACAGAGGCTACTGCAGAAGAAGTGCCTATCATAACCTCTATCATTTTTTTAGGTATTTTTAAGAAAATGTTTAAAACATTTTTTTTTTTTTTTTTTTTGCAATCTATGGAATGTGTTTAAAACAAAATACGTTTTAAATACTTGCAAACTTTTTTTTTTCAACCCTGCAAAATAATACTTTATACGAACTCCAGCAATTGCTTTTTCCGCTATGGAACTTTGCTGTCATCTTTTGTACGAATTTACCATTTCTCGTACAAATAACTCTATACAACGAGATTATTGCTTCAAATACATGCTATTTCTCTCGTAAACATCTAGCTACGATTAAATAATAATAATAAAAGAAATGCATTACATAACAATTTGAACACCTTAAATCGATATGTAATACACATTACAAATTTTACAGTGGACATGTTCTAACAGAGTGCGCAAATTCCCAACAAGTTTTTTGAAGCAAATTGGAAATGATTGTCGCTGATGAAAACCTGATAAAATTGAACCAGTTAATCAGCAGTTTATACTTTATAGCACAATAACTCTTATTTGAATGGCCCTTTTAATGTAAAAGAACTTCAGATTAATTGTAAAAAACACTTACTTGTAAATAAAATTTGTCTTCTTTGAGAAAGTACACATTCTTTTGTAATACTTACTACAGGATTACAAGATTTTTATTAATTTACTTCCCGCGTTTAAAACTTTATTTTTTAAATTTCAATCTGAAGAACTTTCGTTTACTTCTTTCCATATTGTTTCTATTTTCATCATTTCAGTTTGTGTTACAATATGTTTGCAAGATTCAAAATATTTTCACTAAATTAAGATGTTCGTCATTCATTAAAGCTATAACAAACATGTTGTTTGTCATTAATAAAACAAGTGAGGGCTGCGATTGTACTAACAATCGCGAAGGCTCCGAGGGTCCCTTGATAGAATCTCAAAGTTCAGTGAGCCAGCGGTATGGACCTGACTCGGACACACTTCTACGACCAGTCCCAGAACCTAGTGTACATATGTGCAAAATTCGGTGTAAATCAATGAACGTGTAGACTTGTACAAGTAACATACAGACATCAATTTTTACAAAATAGGTTGGCTACACTGATAACTGGAAAGTTTAGAGACGGTATTTTTCTATTGTGTCAAATAATGTTTATGTCAAGTTTAGTTGGTATACGTCTAACGCTTGAGAAGAAATTGAATAAAACATATTTTAAAGCACGTTGGCAACACTGGCAACTGAGTTCTTGGAGACGGTGACACCCATAGCATTTTTCTTTTGTGTCGATTAATGTTTATGCCACGTTAAATGCGGATACGGCCACTGTCATGAAAACAATTTGAAAAACTGAATGTAAAATAAAATAGGTTAGCAACAGTGACTCACTGAACCGATCACGGTTCCAGCGACACCTGAACATCCTCTCAACACTTTGCGGTTCATGAGATACATTTCTGACATTGACAGACTGAGGGACAAAGCGGGGATATAAGGTCCTTTATTGTTAGCTACGCTACCAAGGGACCTAAAGTCGCAAAGTGTAAGTTTGGAACGCGCTTACGTTATGTAATTTCATTCACTTTATGTAAAAATAACTATTACATGTAGTTTATGGTCTCCATGATATTAAAAATGCATGTCCAAGGCTCTTGTAATTTCAGAGAAAAGAATGAAGTTGCACAACTGTCAGTCCGGAACGGGCACTTTACTAATTTATTATTTCCCAGTTCCGTGTAATAGAAAATAATTCATATTTTTGTGACTATCATATAATATTATAGGTGTAAAATAATTATTAAGTTCTGAACTCTCTTACTAATGATGCAGGGGCAGTTGTTATTCGAAAAAGTGATCCGAAGTGTCAGTCCGGAACACTTGGAAAGGCCCATATATATCCAGGGCTCTGCTTTACTCATGCATCATTATTTGTCTTCTTTTACAACAACATATTTTGTTCCCTTTTCACCTCCCAATTCATTAAAATAAAATTAATTCACTGCGGGGACCGATCTTTCTGTATATTTTTCAACGTGTTACGATACAGAAATTCTAAGGGTAAACGATTAACATCTAAAATTAATTTTGGTTGTTTGCGTTGATTTCGACATTATAATATTACGAAATTATTTCATTTACACCTGTAATCTTTACGTTCTACCAGACAGAAGCATTAAACTTAAAAAAATCAAGAACAGAAGAAACGTAGACAACTACAAGAGGGATGTATAAGGCAATAGTAGTCATCCACTGCATGTTAAGCTTGCTCTAAATTAGAGAGAGAGAGAGAGAGAAAAAAAATGTTTTACAACAAAGCTAATTTGAAAAGATACACAAACAAGTGATAAAAGATACAGTTCCTCCAAAATCTCTGTGCTCGCTAGTTTTCTGATGAAAGAATAATGGGAAAGGTAATACACTTTAAGATTTTAAGGAATTAGGTTGAAAGAACACCTTGAGGAGTCAGAAAATGAGTACGTATGTGGTAGCGATGAATAGAAAACCAGCACAAATATATTCCTAAATAGTCTGCATGATTCGCATTCATTGGTTATTTGATTTCCAAGCGAATCAATATTTTCGGCCGACAATCCAACACCAATGGCTCGAACACGATGGTGATCATAAACATTGTTACGCTTCACGGACGTGATTTATCAGCCGGAACACGTTAATAATTGCCACTGAGTTAAATAACTGCTCCAACCGGAAGCCAAGTTACTGAAACGAAAATAGAGTATTTTAACTATAGTACTACTAGTCACCACGCTTCTACATTTCTTTTACTTGCTCCAAATATTTCGATTCAGTATAATAGCTACACGGTTGTTTGATAAACACGACTTCCGTAATATACTACGTATCAAGCTAAACAAGATCTTTTATACGCAGGAACTCTTGTTCAAGCCGTCCGTCAGTCAGTACCCTTGATTGATAAATATACCTGGAATATGAATTGAAGCTTTCCTGGCGGCGAATATTATATAGATGTTCTCGGGATATCAGCCAGGTGAAGTCCGACGATAGAGCCGACGTTTCAAGAACAGCCATTGTTCTCATCTTCAGGGCAAGTGTACTGAGACCAGTTCAGGTGTACTATATATAGTAACGATAGGGGGCGGAGCTTAAGAATCCGTGTCTCTGATTGGTTGGCCTATAGCTTGACGCTGATTGGTCGTTTTCATGTATGCTTTCTTTATGACTAGTGTCCAAGTCTGACTAAGTTGAAATCCTGTATCTCTGTTGACATTATTAGGTTCTTGTAGTATGGCAAGTGATTTTTTTATGATCCTATCCCAGTAATTGGAGCTCTTTGAGATAATTTATTTTAGTGTCAGAAAATAAAATTCTATGTCCTTCTGTTATGCTGTGTTCTGCCAGGCCTGATTTCTCCGGATAAAATAGCTTGATGTATCTTTCATGCTCCTTGCATCGATGTTCTACTGTTCGTCCTGTTTGTCCTATGTATGTTTTTCCGCATTCACAAGGAATGCAGTATACTCCTGGTGTCTTAAGACCCAAGTCGTCTTTAACTGGACGAAGTAAGTTTCTGATTTTTGACGGCGGTCTGTGAATGGTTCTGATGTTGTGTCTCCTCAGGATTCTTGCAAGCTTTCCAGAAAGTTTACCAGTGTAGGGCAGGACTGCAATATTGACTGGATCTTCAGTTTCTGGGGTGGTCTTCTTCTTGCTGGAAAAGGTCCTTTTTAGGGCCAATATATTCCAGGTGTCTGTATTCGGAACAGGAGTGAAGAATGTACTTCTATTTATGTTATATTTATGTTATATTTACTCGAGTCGGCTAAGATTTCGAACCTATTTGAGATTTACAGTTGGTAGTTGCTATTACGCTTGGATAATCTAATAATTTTCGAATTTCAGTCTTGATCTTTTGCTTTGTCTGTTCGCGATGCATAACTTCTCCCTCACTTTTGTGATCACTAACTGATAGTTGGTGTCACCTTCCGCTCTTCTGTAAGACCTAACATCCATTATATTGGTGTGTCTTCGTCTATCTACTATAGGGTGACCAGGTTATGAGAAGAGAAAAACAGGACACAATGTTTTGAAATGGGTCATCGGGCCTGTAGTTTCTAAGCTATTTTTTCTCAGTTCAATCATTCAAATAATGGGGTGGTAATGCAATAAGAACAAATCTAGGGCCGCGGTGGCTTAGTGGTAGAGTGCTCACCACTGTCGCTTGGGGCACTCGGTTCGATCCCCAGCTCATGCCATGTGGACCTCGTGGTGGACAAACATCATGTGCGTAGTTTTCTCGGGGTTTTCCCGTTTCTTCTTACTTTCTTCATTCCCATCATACATTCGACCCGAGCCAAAGTTGCCTAAAGGCATTATAAAAAGTACTGAGCACCGACTAGACTAGACTCTGACCGAGTCGCGACTCGAGTCGAGCGAGTCGTTGACATCCCTAGTAGACACATCTCTCCTCATATGGTGTATGCATGATTTTCTCACAGGCAAACAATGAACTAAAATATTTCCCGGAAGAGTATTGGAGCTGAATACAAGAAACTACAGTATTTTTTAATCATAAAATACAGATGCTTATCAGAATAATGGAAACACCTGTAGTTGACAACACGTCAGATGTATGGGTTGGCAGTGGTGTCGTGGCGACCGCAGCGCCGGACTGCTGGTGGTGGTGGTGTGTTAGGTCGGTCTCCATACTACGTCAGGCGTCGTGGAACAGGAGTGTGCAGTGGCTGCAGCAGACGGAGGTAGTGTAAAATGGGAGACCTCTCAGAGTTTCAAAGAGGGCAAATTGTTGGTGCGCGGTTATGTGGAGTGAGTGTGACGGCAGTGGCTAGTGTGTTAGGTGTGTCGCCAGGGACAGTGTCGAAGGTGATGACGGCCTACACAACACACGGGAAAACCACATCGGGGAAGCGGAACAGTGGGCGGAAGAAAAGCATCAGTGACAGGGCACGCCGGGTATTAAAGCGCATTGTCACGCGGAACCGTCGTGCCACTGCGGCGCAAGTGACGGAGGAACTCAATCAGCACCTCCGCCAACCTGTTTCGACAATCACAGTCCGCCGAGAATTACATGACATGAACTTACGGGGTCGTGTTGCACGGGCCAAACCTCTCATCAGGAATCAGAACGCTTTAGCACGCCGCAAATGGTGCCGCGACCATGCAACTTGGACCGTTGACGACTGGAAACGTGTGGTATGGTCGGATGAGTCACCATTCACCCTATTCCAAACCACGGGCCGTGTTTATGTGTGGAGAACGCCCAAAGAAGCGTATGATCTGCAGTGTCTCCGCCCAACTGTGAAACATGGCGGCGGCACGGTGATGCTGTGGGCCGCAATATCATGGTTTTCATTGGGTCCTGTGGTCACACTTCGCGGACGCATCACTGCCAACGATTATGTCGCAATTTTAGGAGACCACTTGCATCCTATGGTCCGGATGTTGTTCCCGGACAATGACGCCATATTCCAGGATGATAATGTACCCATTCACACAGCTGGAGTTGTTGCAGCGTGGTTTGAGGAACATCGGGATGAAGTTCAACACCTCCCCTGGCCCGCCCAATCCCCAGATCTCAACATAATTGAACATCTGTGGTCCATCTTGGAAACACGACTCCGGCGACGATTTCCACCTCCATCCTCTCTCACAGAACTGGCCGGTGCCCTGCACGAGGAATGGTGTAATATTCCGCTTGCTACCATTCACGACCTCTATGCCTCCATCCCACGTCGCATCAAGGCTGTTCTGAAGGCGAAAGGTGGCCCGACACCATATTAATCTGGTAAGTTGCACTTTCGTTCAGGTGTTTCCATTATTCTGATAAGCAGCTGCATGTATCGCTGTAGAAGGAGTGCTAGGTTGTCCGAGACGATACAATAAAATGATAAAGGAGTAGATTCTCTAAAAGAGAAAATGATTGGGAATGGAAGACTTTGTTTCCAACAGTTACGTACTTAAATGACATTTTAGACGAAATTTAAACAGGTATACCAAAGCGTTCTCGAGTACTACCTATTACAAAATAAACATTGACATTCGCAGTAGTGAAAATAAAATTCTTGCACCACTCAAGTCGTTGGAGTTTATTGTAAACTAACACATTTTAAAATTACCCAAGTCAACATTTGTCATTCATGGTATGTCAGCATCTACTAAAGGCAAATCAAAAACAATCAACGTATGTTTTCAAATTCTTAACAAATGAAAAATTATCACTATTGCAAGTATTTCAATTGAAAAATATCAACGGTGGTCTTTACGACTAGCAGAGACTGTGAATCTAAAACAAAGTTATGTCAGTATTGCCAAAATGAAGGTGGAAATTCGCAACTTGTTCAAACTTTACATTTATGCCCTTTACAGCAGCTTAAGGCTACAGGTCATAATGTTTTTCACGTTGCTATTTTCTTGGAGGAGTGAGAAGATAGAAGCCAGAGCTTCTATTGAAGTTCCCATTCAGTCATTTTCCTGGTGGTGTGAGCGGGTCTTGAACCCGGACTCCTCGGCGTTTTTCGAAATCATTGACCATAACTATTCGATCACACGGGCTGGATGTTTGGAAGAACTTAAATGAGGCAAGCAACCTGCATCCTTCCTCCAAACATTTTAGCTGATTTTATTATTTTTTAATATTATATTTTCAGGAGAAAAATGTAGGCACGAAAAACAATAAAGGGAAATTTTACTTTTGATTTATCTAAACGATTTTCTTAACATTGTATAATATGTCTGTCTACCAATTTGCTTATGTCACTCCTCGCCACTGATGAATAACCACCTAAGTCGTGATTGACAGCGTTACGCACTTGAAGTTCTAAAAACACTTGAAATAATTATATGAGTTCTTAATCTTAATATTCTTAAATAAACTACTCATAGGCATATGTTACCCTCTCATCTACTAATATCTACATGGAAGCCCATTGGTGAAATCCAACCAACAATTTAAACCTTTATTTCTGCATAGATGCTCTTGTTAACATTTATTTTCTTTACGCATTTACTCTGTAGGGAATCTTTTTTCTCCGAAAATGATAAATACATCTCAAAGTAGCACTGAATAGCAATGGTGTCAAGATCGCAATTTTGCTGAAAAATTAAATGAACCCCTTCTTTCCGTAAATCCTTCATGTTGTGTTGGAAGATGGTACCGAACATTTTACGGCTCGTTTCTCCCAAGCATATCCTATCTCTGTCACCGAGTTTCTTACAGCAGCTGTAGAGGTTCTTCACATGTATCCTAAACAAGAGCTTATTATGTCCAACACTGCTGCTGTAGTGTATTCTATGAATCGACGTATTTGCCACGTAGACGATCTTATACCTATTGCTCACTATTTGTATACCTGTGTCAATAATTTTGTACTATGTTATGTATTGTCAGAAAATAATAAAGCGGATCGCGCTTCACGCCGTCCGTTCCGTACGCAACCTGAAGGGACCCACAGCCAATGGAATGCCGGTGGGAGGAGCATGGGGTATGATATTACATGACTTGACGTTAGCCAGCGACGCGAACTAGGGAACCTTTCTGCCGTTTCCCCGAAAATTACCGAAGTTTGTCGTAGGATGCATCCTAAGTTTGTAAAGTAATGCGGACAAATTAATGCGGCAAATGTTTACGGAAAAGCAACAAAATTCAAAAAGTTAATATTTATTTGAAATTAAAGACACTTACCTTATTTATACAGAAGAATCCATGTGTTGAGGTTATAACGTAGGCTACGTTTTCCAGATAAGTGGGAAGGAGCGAATTAAAAAAGTAGAGAAGTTCGATATGAAATACTCCAATATATATACACACCACATCACATTTCTACTGAAGTTTTATTTATTTATTTTTAAACTTGTTTCCAGATCATTATTTTATTTAAAATATGTACATAACGTCATATTTTAAATAAAAGTTTTAAAACATCACATTTTACATAAAAGTTTTAAAACGCAAGTTCCAAGGGTTCGCGATCAACGCTCTTACTAGATGTAGTGTCGGCCGAGCACTCATTTTCAAAGTTAAAACTTAGAAAGAGCTTTTTAAGGAATTTTATAACTTAAGACAGACTCAGTGAAATCAGCCGTCTCAGTATTACATGTGCACTGAAAGGGGTCAGATCTTTTTATGTTTAAGTTACATATGCAATACTTCCGCATCCTTCAAAGACCATTCATTAGATTGCTTGACTGAATTGTTATTAACGTCCTAAATGAGTTCGTAAGCTTCTACAGACGGAACCTACAGAGTTTGGTAAAGTGGACTCCGATTTACTCAATGGACTCTGGCGAGAACTGAACTGGTTACCACGCGCACAGTAAGCGAGCGCACTAACTTCTCGATAACCCCAAGGTTCGTTTTTATTAGAGCTTTAAGTAAGTATTGCTTCCTAAATACTGAAACAGTTAGTATAAAGTATAATGTATAGTAGTGTTAGTTATAAATACATTAACACTACATAAAAGTATATCGTAATGACCAGCGTGTATAGCGAACACGTGGACATTGTATAAACAATAACACACATGTTTATAGAACAAACATGTGGTTATGCAAGTAAACAAATAATACATACACATCGGAGCAGACGACGGTCAACTCCTCAAACTAACACCAGATGGAGCAAATAACGGAAGACAGAGGGAGCTGGAGTCAAGTAGGAGAAGCAAGAAGATCCACCCCTACATTCCCATTCACCTTTAAAAAGGACCTGCACAGAGCAAGAGCCATCACTCATTTCCCCCGGGTGGTCAGCTCCTCTCCTTCAACCGTTCGCAGTTTGCTAAGAAACTGGAACATCGTAGTACGTAGTTCGCTAAGGAACTGGTACTATCCCGCACAGGTAGTTCGCCAAGGAACTGGTGTGCACTCTCACATATAAATCCTAACTTAACCTGTACGTAGCTCGCCAAGGAATTGGTGTCATCCGCACACGTAGTTCGCCAAGGAACTGGTGTGTACTCTTACCTTAATATTCTCCGTACGTAGTTCGCCAATTACTGGTGTGTACTCTTACCTTAATATTCTCCGTACGTAGTTCGCCAAGGAACTGGTGTGTACTCTTACCTTAATATTCTCCGTACGTAGTTCGCCAAGGAACTGGTACAACTTCCCGACACGCAGCTTGCTAAGGAACTGGTACAACTTCCCGACACGCAGCTTGCTAAGGAACTGGTGTCATCTTATTTTCCAGAACCTCTAACTGATCACTATTAAATAAGACATCTTTAATCATTTGTACTCAGACAACTGTAAACTGTGTTCTTCAGGACGGTAATTTTGTTAACTTTGTTCTTGTATGTTAATAAAGGGTTGAGGGCTATAAACCAATCCCGTATATCTTTGACTCTACCAAATCAAAACTAAAGGGAACATTACGATATGCTTATTGATACTGAATTTCAGTTTCTATAATTTATATCTCATTATTTTTATTAAATTTATAAACAATTAATTTCTTTAGTAGCCTACACTGAGTAATTCTTATAGATCATATAACACCGACATTTGATACATTAAAGTTACCAGCCACAATATACTTGAACTCAGGGGTGGATTTCGGTCAGGGTATGGTTTCGCCACGCAAGGACGGAACAAAATTACCAGACGCCTGGACGGACAAACCAAAATCAATCATTTGCCACATAGCACAAGTGGCATTGTGTACCACAACTCACTTTCCCATTAACAAATGTGTATATTAATTATATGTAGTTATTCATTTAATTGTAAAAATATATATTACTAATAATATTGTATGTATATATGCTAAAAGGTAAATGGTATTTTAAAAGCCAGGCCGGGACATATTTAATCATGTTAATGTTTTGTTATTCTATATTCAAATTATTATGTACTCGGTTTTGTAATCATTTGAATATTTGTATTTCTCAAGTACCTTTTCAGTGGAACCAGGAGAAAGTCGGCAGTGGAATTCTCTCGGCGAGATTCCTTTATATATATATTTTTTTATTCTTCTTTCTCCACGATAAAAAAAAGTCTGTGAGGAAATGAATAGCTATTTTTACGCCGCTTTTTGTTGGCTGAGCTGCCTTGTCTCCTCTCTTTGGTAGCCAGTAGGCCAGTGGGTTCTTGCGTCAGAGAACTATATAAGCCTCTTTAAATCGGTTGTGGGGAGGTCGCAGATTTCAGAGTTAACTTAGTCTTTGGACGAGCAACATCAAGGGCCGTTGCTCGAGACCAGTAAACAGCCGTGATGGAGAATTATCGGAGATAGAGAATACGGCAGACATGCAGTAGTAGAGATATAGTATGAATGTTACTGCTAAGACTTTTTGGAGGAACTCATTGGCTCTAAATTCGATTCCCGTTTGATTCGATTTTACTTCTTTATGATAATAATTTGATGCGGATACAAGAATTCAGTAATTTCTTGATTTATTTGTTGGGACATGCTGTTTTGCTGCCGCGACCGTCGCGGGATTCTGCCAGATTTTTTTTAATTTGTGGGGAAGTACATTTGAGAATATTAGAAAGAGAGGCTACTGCCGCCTCTCGGAGTCTCGAGTCTTTGAATCCTTTGCTACAGTCGATTCTTACCGATCGACGACTTTGTTGGGGAATAAATTTAGAAATTTACTCTCCAAGCCCACCCACATGAAAGCAGGTGATAGGAAATGAGATATGAATCTGTTCAGCGCAAGGGAATTTCTCTGCAATCTATTAATCAGTTTCTCTGACGACGATTTTTTAAATGGTTGGGAATTAAATTTGGGAGAATTAGAAAGGGAGGCTAGTGCCGCCTCTCGAGTCCCTGAATACTTTGTTAAAGTCGATTCTTGCCGATCGAGGATCTTTGCTTGGGAAAATTTAATAAATCTCACTCCAATCCATCCCACATGTAGGTGCCTGAGAGGATATTAGAGAACATAATTATTATATATGCAGGTTACGAACCAGATTTGAGTGTTGTGAAATTGATGTAAAGATTTGTTTTAAAGATAGAAATAGCTAGGGAAGTTGTCGGATTGGTCATTTGTTGAAGTTTGAGAGTGCTCGACTCAAACCTGTGCGTTCAACAAGGTTCACAACCAGGCCAAAGCGGTACAGACAGATTTGATCAAAGCACTATATTTAAATCCATAGGTAGACGAAGAGAGCTCATTACCGGCTCTCCTGAGAACTACTGCCGTTCTTATTTTGGCCAAGAGTCTACTACCGACTATTGGATAGACGATTATCCTCGTAGAGCTACTACCGCTCTACGCAATGGTTTGGAGGATTCGGTATTGGTTTTGAGTGGATTTGAAAGAACAAGACTTATTGGGTCACTTAAGAAGCTTCGTTAGAGGAATTTGAACAAAAATTAGAGCATGCCAAGTTTCTGAAAAATAAGTGATATTTAATTTCTCTCAGAAAAATCTTCAGTATCATTTACAAAATAGAGCTTGATTCCAAAACCTAACAATTATAAAGCAAGTGGATTCTATTTTGAGCAGCATTGTTTGATTTATATTATTTACAGCTATGTTAAGTTTGTATCCTACCTCACCGAAGCCGAACCATATTTTATGTATCTGGCTCCCGTTAGGTATTCTTTGTGATGTGTCGTGCGGGTTGTCTATAAGTCGGGGACTGGGGTAATCTGAATATCACATTTGTGGTAGATTTGGCTTGCGCTCGACAGGCATTGTAAGCTGGTTATTTGATGATTAATATTATTTATTTGTGTCTTATGTGGATCTAAGAGTTATCTTATTGTTTCTCTGATCCAAGTCCAGAGAAGTTGTGCTCCCAAAAAGAGTGATTTGTCTGGGACGTCACCTGCTGATATTACGAGCTCGAAGTCTGAACTCGTTAAGGCCGCGTTCAAAAGTATGTATTATCAAAATATAGTTAAATATCACATTATAGTATTTCATTTAAATAACATTTGGTTTTTAAAAAATGCCGGTGGTATTCAGTCTTAGTTCATTTCAAATGTATTATCAAAATACAGTATAATTAAATATCATAGAGGTATAGGATTCTGTTTCATTTAAATAACCCTCTAAAAAACGCCGCTTTGACGAGCCTTAGTCATTCGGCAAGTTTCGGTAGTTTGCGTCGCTGGCTAACGTCAAGTGAAAGGGGTCTCGGTTGAGCTGCTGATCTCGTCAGAGCGGAAGCAGCGCGTGCGTGCGGTATGGATTGACACAAGCGGCAGATTTTACATAGTTCTTGATTTAAATAGTTGTTACCATACACAAAAACAATGAGAAGATATTTAGCGGACATCGAATTTAAAAAAAAAAAAACGATAATATTATAATCTATAAAAAGTCAAACCTGTAAAACCTTAAAGATACAAAAACAGTATTGTATTCAAATTGTAGGAATTTTAATTTGAAATATAACTTAATCGAACACTTTTTGCTGTAAACTCTACCATTGGGGGCGATAATCAGCCATTCTTAAAGAAAAGTAGAAAATCTACAAAATAATCAAATGTTGATAGCTTGTATCTCGAAAACTATGAAAGCTACAAAAGCGGTAGGGAATTGGTGGCTTGACTCAAGGGGATTTAATGGTAAATAAGATATTTGAACACTTTTTGCTATAACCACAACCACTGGTGGCGATAAATAGCGATTTTTGGATTAAAGTCGAAAACCCCTGAAGAAAATAAAGATAGCGTCGTATTTCAAGATGACGGACCCGAAAATTTGGCACCTCCCTACAAATTGCTTGTACGGAGGGTATAGATGAACTATGCAAAATCTGTCACTTTAATCCAATCTATCACGATTTTTTCGCCCACTACACTAATATGTCGGAGTGTTAACTGCGGGTAGTAAAAATGTCCGCGCGTGACGGCAACTTGAACATTAAATAATATACATTATTTTTATTGTTTACGTGTACTTTCACCGGAAATGTGCTCTCCATTGTCTCCTCTATCATACGATGTGCTCAAGTCGCCTTTATTTTAATTTATCAGAGATGCTGTAAGGCAATTACAGTCGAAAAAGTGTATTATAAATGTCAGTGCGTGACGCGTGGAATCTCACAAATGTACTGAATCCATTTCGCAAAAAAATGATAATAAATAAAAGACATTAAATTTGAATTTCGTTAACGACTTCTGGGCAACTTTGGCTTAGGCCGAATGGATGATGGGAGAAATGGTGGAATGAAGAAAGTTGGAGGGAACTGAAGAAATCCGAGAAAATCCATGCAATAGGTGTTTGTTTACCTGAAAGCTTACATGGCACGAGTCGGGATCGATCCGAGGACCCCACGTAACATATATTAACTTGGAAACCACACAAAAAAGAGAAGTCAGTCAGTAACTAATGACGGAGTAATTTGATACTGAAGATGTATCGAATGCACGGCGCGTGATTTTATATTACAGGAGACTTGTGAACAGGGGAATATGTCCTAGCTTGTGATTGGTTCATTGTATTTTACGGTGTTCCACAAAGAATTTATGCGTGTCGTTACTGAGTCACTGATATCGTCTTAATGAATTGAAGATTCATAGAAGTAACAGGTGTATGCATAATTAGTTTCCAGTTTAACTAAGAGTAAAAGTTTAAGCGAAAAGTACGCAGCGTATTCATTTGACACATACGTCATTTTGTTCGTCTGACATTAAACTACAAACACACACAAGTTGAGTCCGCCAAACACTAGCGTCTTTGTTTTATCGTTCAGTGATCATGTCAAAGTTTGTGCCTGAAAAAGAACATTTGCGGCACGTATTGCTTTTCATATTTAATCAGAAGAAAAAGGCTGTTGAAAGTCATCGTGTGCTGGTAGAAACATATGGTGAATACGCTCCATCGATTAGAACATGTGAGACATGGTTTCGACAATTTAAAAGTGGTGATTTCAATGTGAAAGACAGTGCGCGCTCTGGTAGACCACAAAAGTGCGAAAACGAGCAATTGCAGGTGTTATTGGAGGATGACCCAACTCAAACTCAACAGCAATTGGCAAAAGCATTAAATGTGTCACAAGAAACAATCAGCAGACGTTTACAAGCAATGGGGAAGATCAATAAACTGAGTAAATGGGTCCCACACGATTTGAATGAACGTCAAATGGAAAATCGCAAAGTCACTTGTGAAATGCTGCTTCAACGCCACGAAAGAAAATCCTTTTTGTATCGAATTGTGACGGGTGACGAAAAATGGATTTATTTTGAAAACCCGAAGCGGAAAACATCGTGGCTTTCACCTGGCGAAGCCGGTCCTTCAACACCAAGGCCAAATAGCTTCGGCAAGAAGACCATGCTTTGTATCTGGTGGGACCAGAGCGGTATTGTGTATTATGAACTTGAAGCCCGGAGAAACCGTTAATGCACAACGCTATCGCCAACAAATGATTAATTTAAATCACGCATTAATCCAAAGACGACCGGAATGGGCCCGAAGACATGGCAAAGTGATTGTGTTACACGATAATGCGCCGTCTCACACAGCAAAACCAGTGAAAGACACCTTGAAATCGCTTGGATGGGACATCCTTCCGCACCCGCCGTACTCCCCAGACCTGGCGCCATGTGACTATCACCTCTTCACATCAATGGGGCACGCGCTCGCAGAGCAGCACTTCAGCAATTTCGAAGACGTTGGAAAATGGCTCGACGAATGGTTTGGCGCAAAAGACAAGCAGTTTTTCTGGCATGGTATGCATCAATTACCTGAAAGATGGACGAAATGTGTAGAAGCTGATGGCCAATATTTTGAATAAAACAAAATTAATTTCCCTTGAAAATTACGTGTTTTCTTTACCAAAAGAACCGGCAAAAACTTCTGCATACACCTGGTAGTTACACATTTGGAAGCAGAATGTATAGATTTTGAATCGGTAGTGAAAACGAAGTCTCATCATATGGAAACAGTTGTAATATAAGCGCAGTGTTTAATATTCTAGATTACACCTGCCAAACTAAAACACACTCGAACTGACAAATATAACATATTGAAGATGAGTGAAACAAGCTGGACGGTATAGGAAAGTAACACTCCTATAACATAATTCTAAAATCAAGGTTAAAATGAATTGGTGTTTATAGTGGTAACACACTTAATTTGATCTCACTTGATCTGGGGAAAATATACAGGACGCACTCAAAGAAGTATCAAACTACCTTTGACTTCTATACCATTTTCTATACGATATTCATTTTTAAGTCAATTCTTAAGAAGACGCACTCAGTGGGGTATAAAATCATCTTTACACGCTAAGTACAATGAGAGAAACTAATAAAAAGTTAGTGTAAAATTATAATCAAATGATATATTTATATAATATACAAGGGGTGCATTCCGAGTAAAAGTTTCATATAGATTGAGTCTTCTGAAGCATTCCTATATTTATTACTACTTCTGTACTTGGTCAGCGCTTCCAATGACTGAATTTGTGTTACTTTTTCTTTCTAGGTACTCAATTCCGTGCGAGTTCTGGTAAACAGTAACCGTTACTGAAAATACACTTCTAGGTTACGTTCGATTATTTGAAATATACGTGACACATCACATGACTTACTTTTACCTAATCAGTCCGTTTTATCAATAACAAACAATTCATATCACTTGTTTATTTAGAATATTTTCTAAAAACGCTGCTATGTATACGTAACTGCTACCAGCTCAGTTTTAAAATTTTACATTTCTAATAACTTCGGATAAATTTTACTTTCGGTTCCCCAGTTGCTGCCAGCTATTTATGCGCTCTATATCACTGATTCCCTTTCAAATAATTGGCACAGACACTTCTAGAAACACATAGCGACAGGCGAAATTTAAAAAGTCTTTTGAAAAGGAATGTGTCATTGTTACTGTCTTAAACACATATTTGAGCTCTCCACTATTATGTTAACGTGGCGGCATTTGAAGGAATACCAATAGGATCACTTCGTGTCATGAATGAATGACACGTGTTTTGCATTAAAAATCATGGACTCAATGTCGAGCGAGCAAAGACGGATTAGGAAAGTCAAATTAGATATTTTTTTATTATTATTATACGCGATGCATATCACCTTTAACGCTCACACCATGTGCTCTTCCTGAACACCTAAGCTGCCAAATGCTCTATACTAAAATGTAAATACAAATAGAACAAAATCAGGACATTTATGAGATTTTACTCGCGTTTGTCTGATTTTGTGTGATATGCTACACCCCAAATAATGTAAGACGTCTTAAAGAATTATAGAGCACAGAGCATTATTCTAGTTCTCTGCGTTACGGGCTCATGTATTGTGCTGTTTCACAAGTGATTAGCTTTTGTTTCAGATGGGTTTATACAACTGACCCTCCTGTTCATACACATACACTGTATCGGTATGGACTGGGTGGATTAGTTTTCTTAACCTGCCTTTTTATTTTGAAAAGGTACATTATTTGTGAAACAGCACAACAGATGCACCTAGAGTGTTCAGAACGCAGAGAACAAGAGTAAAATAGGATGCTATTTATTAGGCTTACTTCTCTTCTGGAACGTTAAAATGGTTTGTGTATAATCTCACGGCAAAGCCCCCTTTTCTGTATTCTCGATGCATTTTGTTATCTGTATGAATACAAGGTAGTTCTTTCTATTGGGTGTTTCAGTTATACATAGCGCTGAATGTACTCCCAATGTTATGATTTGTATACGTAATTTCTTATGCATATAATGCAGAGTGTAATGTAAAATCAATGGATGATATGATTACAAGGACACATACCGCCTCCACTATTCTGCCTTTTGGCTCAAATTGTCCCCTGATTTTATGTCATATTCTGCCACTTGAAATAATGAAACTAGAGACATTTGCAATATATTAAAAGGTATCTGAAGGAACAACTATCGAGCAGTAATTATGAGTTTTGTATGTAAAAAATCGCATGATCTCTTACAGATTACGCATTGTTCTTGGTATGTTGCACTTATTTTTGTACGTTTCATGGAGCTTTAAGGATGCAAAACAGCATTTGGAGACGTTTCCAGTAGTCTGTTTAGAAGTAGCTGAGCTGCAGTATTACACAAAAGTACAAAGTATTATGGAGTGCATCTCCGTAATAAAAAAATATATGACCAGGGAAACAAATTCCTTAAAATAGGTATTTTCGAGGGGTAAAAATGTGTCTGGATATGAAGTTGTGTTTTTAATTATATACTATGAATACGCAAAAAGTTATACTAATTTTGTATTAAACTGAGTTTTGGGGTGTGCTAAAGCCCCGGAACTTCCCCCTACATATGTCACTGCCTATTCGTTTTAATCGTTTCAATCGTTTTATTTTTTTCGGAGCCAGTATTGATTTACTATTTGTTCTCATAGACGTTCTTTGCGAGTTTGCTAAATGTTGTTGTTAGCCAATTTTGAATGTTTGTTTTATTCACATTTAAAAACACTATATTCCCTGCTTCACACATGATCTTTACGGGTGTATCAAATGTCATATAAATAAGCGTACTGCCATTTGAGAAATTCGAAGTTTGCAACATTGTCAACCCAATCACATCACGTTTTGAATTCTGATTATCCACCCTATTGATATAAATTTTCTTCCAACAATATCCATAATGCATCGTTTAAGAGTATTCAACAAAAATATACGATATATTTAACGTTGTAAGTTATATATTATGGGTTCGTATCTGTAGGTATCTTCAAAATGCAGGTACTTCAAAGGTTATATTAAATTCTGTTAGGTCTCAGCAACTAAAGCTGGGAGACGTTATATCACCATCATATCCATCCGTCTGTCTCTTGGAAACTTTCAACTCTATAACAAATAGGTCTGCAAATGTAGTGGAGGTATCGTTTGTAAGGTCTCGGCGAGACGAGGTGTAAGCTACATAGATCATGTCTGTCCGTCCGTCCACAACTTTCAACTCAGGAACTATAATAGAACTACGAAATTCGTTAAGGTACCGGTATTCGAAAAGTTTCTGTGAAACCTTTCTAGCGACAAATAAATTTTAATTGTACGCTCGCTTCTAAAACACATGTATACAGTCCTCCGACTCAATTATTCCGCCAGAGCCCCCTTGTTGGAGGGGGGGTCAGCCCCCTAAAATTCAATAGAAACCGTGCAAAACTTCAATTACACATTCCCAATTTTGACTTT
This sequence comes from Lepisma saccharinum, assembly GCA_022664845.1. Taxonomy (NCBI): domain Eukaryota; kingdom Metazoa; phylum Arthropoda; class Insecta; order Zygentoma; family Lepismatidae; genus Lepisma; species Lepisma saccharinum. The sequence continues at coordinate 19,648 of JAGDQP010007646.1, read as the reverse complement.
ACACCCCCAAACTAAAATTCCTAGCGGAATACCTACTCCGACTGGTCTCCGTCTCAATTGTTTCATTTTCATTTAAAGAATTCGTTCGTCATGTCTATGTACATCGCGATGTTGACAGCATTTCCTTGTAGGAGACGTCTTCACAATCATCAAATAAACGGACTGGATTATTATTATTATTTTGTAAAGCCTTATGGTGAACAGGTTGTAGAGGGCATTTCTTTAGAGGAAACTTCTCGGCTTTCGTCATATGATTTGTGTTGAGAATATTTCTTTACAAAAGACCTCTCATCAGTCACGAAGTAAATAGTGGAAAGTTTTTATTAGACCACCCTCTACATGGAAACAACGTGTAGGCAGCTAATCCTTACAAAAGTCTTGTCAGTCACGAAATAAATGGACAGGAAATTTTTTGCATTTGCATGTGAAACAGAATGTTGAGAACATTTCTTTAAAAGAGATCTCGGAAAAAATCAAATGTTAGTATATAGTTATTGCAGTGCTACCTTCTATAACGCTCTTTTGAATCTGAACTACTGAAAAATTAATTAAATACGAAATGTTCTTCAAATCTTAAGAATCTCAGGCTGTATTATTATCATTATTATTTCTCCCTCTACGAAAACTAGCGGATAACTACTCCCCTGATTGCAGCATACTAACAATAGTAACTCTGAACACATGAGCATTTGAGCGTTATTATGGACAAGCCCATAACCGATGTCGTTCTACTCAATTTTGCGTGAGCGTATACAATTTCAAATGTTAGTTTATCGTAGCACTGTAAAATACAACTAACCAATCATAAGCTAAGAAATATTCTTCCATTCACAAGTCTCCTGCAATATAAAAACACGCATGCAGGGCCGCCCACAAGAGGGATGTATGGCGCAAGTTGCGCCACTGAGAAAAATTTTGAGGGGGGGATTCTAATGTCGAACTAGCAATTTTACTGTCGTCTGTCGGAATAGCATTAAACCGCGATTTTGAGAAGCTAATTTTCAAAAATTTCCCGGGGGTGAACCCCCGTACCTCCTGCTTGGATACTCGATGAATGAAGTACTGCGCAAGTAGCCACCTGAAATTAGTTACAAATATAAAAATTATATTTAAAAAATGAAAACATTGAAGTATACACTTCAAATAGTTTTGCAGTTTACTCTATTACCAACTTCTTTGTTCAATGAAAAGCGCTACAATCCCAGCAAATACTCTGGGAACACTACGTCGATTGCTGTCTGGGGACAAAAATATAAACCTTCTCGCAGGAACTTGGCGAACTCGCCCTAAAATTATAGGAAAATTTTAACATTTGTAAACACCAAAATAAGAACCCTTGAGGGTTGCTCGACTCCTTATTAAACAAATTACTCACTTACTAACTCTATGGCTCACGGAACGCACAAGTAGATCGCCGCAGTAACAAACGTTTGTCATAGAATTCTATTCTGGATAAGATCAAGCCAGAACTTATAAAATAAATATTGTTCAAATTTTTTTTTTCACTCTGCCCGAAACAAATAGTAAACGGCGAAGAGAAAGAAAAAAACAACCTGAAAGGACCTGCCGCTTGGGCGAAACACTAATACTAGACAAGAAAAGATAGCGGGTTTACCCCTTGCTATATCACTTCTGTGGTTATCCTCAGCACAAAATGATACAAGCACAATCTATTCCATTGAATCTTAAGAATTCATGGATTATTCCTGGAATATTCCCGAATACTTCTGTGTTAGAGACAAAACACAAATGAACAACAATTACAAAGAATATAACAAGCCCGCTCTGTTAGGATACTTTAAGCTTAGGTTTTGTGTCCCTGAGCATACTAACACCAATGTTTGGTCTTTTTCCAGAACTGAACTTCTAAAAAAATGTATAAAAAAAACGGGCCCACTATCACCCATGTCAAACTTATTACAAAAAAATAGATATTAAAAAAGATAACACCTACTATTAGCCACTACTGTGGACTACACTGCTGCTTAATGACACGCACTCAAATACTACTAGTGCATAGTTAACAAACATAAAACCGAGTCCAAACCAAAAAATAAAATGCAACCACAAAATACTGCAAGCTACATTGGTTCAAGATAACAGGTGCGCACCTGGAAAGATTATCAAATGATGAAACCGAATATATTTTTCGGGAGATGAAAATGTGCAGTACCAAATTTGTGTATGAAACTCACATATACTACAAAAAATATTTAAGCCTTCAGGAATGACTACCAAGCTAGTACAACATTTCTGATGTACATAAAGCTTCAAACACTCGAAGCTAAACATAGCAGCATAATATTGCTGCAAAAAACAAACAGATTTCACCAAACAGCTTAGTACCCAAAACTTAATAAAAATATGTATTACAAAAAATGAAACAAGGGAAACGCCCTAAACTTTTACCTACAAACACGGAGAAAACAAATACTCTCCTAATGAAATATCTGTAAGGAAACTCAGCCAATCCACATACATAACGGCGAGGTTCGTTTAAGAGGACATAATACTCACATATGAATTCAGAAACTAACGGAAAGATCCAAATAACAATGATATGAAAGAAAAACTTCTCTCGATTAATTGACATAATATTCGCCCTTTCTGAGAGACAGGTGAACATACGCCACACTCCGAAATCCAAAATAAAGTTCCTGGAAGCACCTAAACCTAAAAAATAACATATAAAAGCTAGCAGCTACGAGCTACTAGGGGTTGAGAACTGCTCATGAAACCTGGAGCCCTTTCAGCTTGAAAAGTTACATAAATGGCTCCCACTGAATATACCACACATATCAGCCCAAATATTAGACTTTCTGGCCCCTACGCACAAGTTAAAGGAAGTGCCTATTGAATTCCAAGGCTTCGGGCTTCGATCCCTAATGATCATAAAATAATAATAACCCAAACTGTATATGCGGACTGCATTGGCTCCGTGGTTCTGGGTTCAAACCCCATTGCAAGAATTACATCATTTCAGTAAAGGTATTGCTAAACTTAAATATTTTATTTAGATATCCCTATTGTTTACTCATTTCACAGGTACATAATAGCTACAAGGTGTGCTGTACTAAGGTATGGTAGTAGTTACTGTAGTAATTCGACAGTCTTCGATAGATCCAGCTGTGTGATTTTAAGAGAACAGCATTAAATTTATTTTTCCGTTTTTTCTTAATTTAAAATTTTGATGTCTCAAGTTATTCTAAAATAATATGAAATTTAGCAATTCTATTTTTTTACTATTTAACCTTTTTTATAAACATGTTTTCCTACAAAATAAATTTTCACATCCTTAAGCTGTTCTATTTTGTAGTACTGTACTAAAATTTTTAAAAAGTTTCCCTAAATAAGCACAATACTTTGCTTATGATTTTAGTCTGAGTAGCATTAAAACATCATTTTGAGAAACTCATTTTCAAAAATTTTCCGCTGCAGGTTCTGGAACCTGTTCACCTGGAAGCTATCCGCCCAAATCCGCCGGTTGGACATTGTATCAAATTTAAGTTCTGGGGGGTAATAGTCTTAAGGGGGAGAAAAGACTGTTGGTTTTTTGGGGGAATGCGCTATCAGCTTTGGGGGGGATGAGCACCCCTGATCGAATGAATGAACTTTTGGGGAAAGAAACTTCAAATTTATTGTTAGGAAAATAGTAACTTACCTATTTTCTCTGTAGTCATTAGTTTTAACATGTGAGGCGGAGCCCAGTCAGAGGATTGTGCACATGTAGTACCATTAGATTTCAGCAACGAACGTCCGATTTGTATTATCTATGTGTCGAAAAAGTTTCGACAAAGCATTTAAAATGATACCTCAACCACAATGGTAGCCCTAGCAGTTCCTGAGTTAATTATTCAGTTGAAAATTGTCGACAGATGAACGGACATAATTATATGATATATTTGACTTTGAACTAATCTCGTCGAGATCTTTCCAACGACACCTCAACCACTCTTGTAAACCTAGCATTTCCTGAATTGAAAGTTGTCAGACAGACGGCCAGACAAAGCGGTGATACTAGGCTTTCCAGCTCTAGCTGCTGGAAAAAACTTCATTTTTATATGGGTCACTCTAGTAACTTTGGATTTCGACCCGTCACGATTCGCCTTTAGCTGTTAAAATCCACACCCATGCCCCTGCACGGACTCGAACCCGGGACCTTGGCGCCGATGTCTACCGCCACAAACCGCTCGGCCATCCGGCCGGCACTACGAGCGTCCATCTGTCTGCTGGAACCTGTTAACGCACTATCACGATATTTACTAATCGATCTTTTGGAGCTGTGCAATACTATTATTACCTGAACAAACATTATAAAATAGTTTCTATCGTTGTGATTAGCGTAGTTTTAGCGTTGTAATTTTAATGCAAAATTTAGCCTTATTTAGAACTTAGGCTCTGTTTACTCATGAACTATGAATTTCTTACTAACGCTCTTTTGTTTCGTTTTATAAGGTTTCTACCCTGGAAGTTTCTAACCGTATTTCCTTTAAACAATGTATAAAAGAGGGGGGAATGGTTTCTATACATCTTTCTCTTTCATTCTTTAATTATGTTTTTCGTACATAACAAACTAGAAAAAATACGCTGAGCTTTTGTTAGTTTTCGTATCAATAATAATAAAAAAATATTATGGTTAAACAGTAATTTCTGTCCAAAATGAAGAGTTCGCAGACAAGGTACCCTATTCATGATTTTCCACTATTTTATCTGTACTCGAATTCGGAATTGAAAAAATACAGCAACCGCTGACAACCAGAAAGATAATTGACTATTATTGCCTCATCAATAACTACATCCAACATGCAAAACATGAAAGCCAAGTGCCACTCATGCGTGCAAACCGAATGGGTCACAAAGCTGCAATGTTTTACTTCAACGCAGAACGACAAAATAGTACAGAATGATAGTGCAATACCTCACATCCTTTCCAATCCCAAAGCGAATTGGAATTAATCTGCAACGTTACCATATACACTACAGCAAAACAAAACACTTTCGAATTTCATAAAGCATTGCATGTGCACAAAGCGGAAACAAGAGTGCTTTATAAAGTGTACTATATTTCATTTTCAGGTCTTATGCCCATATTACGCACATACTTCTTCAATGAAATTGAACGTGATGCGAAAATACGACAAAGAATGCAAACGTTTTGCACTGAATTCGGAACACGACAACGATATAATACGAACAACTTAAGATAGAAGTCAACCTCGAGACAGGTTCCACCTACGCACAAAGGAAAAATTAAGGAAGAATGTTAAAATCAATTTTTTAAAACAATGCTGATACCTTGTATGCTGATAGAGGCTCCTGGTAAACGACGCTATAAAATTGAGGTTCCTTCGTCACTTGCAGGTTTGGCGACCTCTAAGTTACTTGTCTTCAACAGTCCTGTTTTTTCGAAATTTGTATATATAGTTGTGTGAAAGTGGTGGCCTTTCTTTTGGGGTTGTCGGATGCTAAAATCTGCGTCTATGATACGACAGCTGCATTCCCTACACATCAGTATCACCCATATCCTCTCCCCTTTAGTTAACGCTATTTTCACCCGAAACAATGTCAATTCCTAAAGGTGCCGGCAACCCATAACAGAAAGACGAAGCGAAAAAGAGAACTGCTGATATGTATTACTGAAGAAAAAACGGAGGAAGTAAGGATAAAAATCCTTGAATCCATCTGGTAAGGGTCAATCATAGTTATCCGTTATATGAATATGCATGTATCATTTTAGCCTTATCCAGGTATCTTAACAGCTGGGCCCCACACAGAAAAATCGAGTTGCATGCGATAACATTATCATCATGATATTTTGATTATATCCTGAACCTAGTAAAATGTAAGGCAATGTACTGATAATTCTGACAAAATTGGAATTTTGTTGTAGTTATATTTCCTGTATTGGCATTATGTCATGATTTTTTTTATCGGAAAACTTGTGTAATGGAAAAATAATAGGCGTTACATAATTAATGTTTCTACACGTTCCGCGATTGAAGTTATTCTTTAAAGACAATATGCCTATGTTATGTCCATGGACAATATGTTCTACATTTGAGTTGATGAAGTGATTAGTAGATTTATTTTTCTCGACGGATGAAAAATACTACTTCCCACTGTAGAGCAGTGGTTAAAGCGAAGTTTCAACTGTACCTGAAGACGAGAAAAAAGGAGCTCTTTCCTTTCAAAACCGTAGTAGACATACGAAGACAACAGATCAAATCGAATTAAAATTTTATACTCATATAGTAGACACTCTTTAATCCAGCATTCTTCTGTTCGGCACAGTCTGTAATCAGGCTCCGATCGACCCGCTCGCGTTCGATTTTTTTTTTTTTTTATTCGGCCGCTTGTTAACGGATCCTTTAGAGACTTTATTAAACAGTAACGCTCATGTATAATTTCTCATGCCACAGAGCATCTTATTATATGTACAACTTGTTTTAAATATTATTGTACTTTACTCTATTAATTTTTCTTTCATATTCACGTTAAAACTATATTGACGTTCGATAATCCGACAAAATCGGCAGAGCGCCTACTGTATATACATGACGAAGGCCGCTTTAGACGATACAATTTCTCGTATGGTCTTGTCACAACTGAGTTTGTCCTCAGTTAGTTCGATTTTTAATATCAAGAGAAATTTGCATGTCATATGTAAATTTATTTTTAATTTTAAATATTGTGGTTAATTAATTCCTTCTTTTCTATAAGCTGGCCAGCACTATTCTCTCTCTTACCTCTCTATCTTTAGGCATGTAAGAATGGGAAGAGTGGATATTCAAATTTGTTTTATTTGTTTATATTAATGTGAAATTGTATATTTGTTCGAAAAGGCTGTGTAATTTTCATAAGGAAGCGAAATGCTACGAACAGAGCATAGTTGATGGAAGATTTTTCAGGGGACTTGAGTATGATGACCCCGACAGCAGCTGAACTTAACTGTAAACCTTTGTCCTTTTTGCTATTTGTGGATGGATTGATTGATTGGATTCTTTCTTTCCAGTCCGGCCAAGCAGCTCTGTGGAGATGTACCCAAATGTAAGCTGCTGCGGAACCTTGGAGGATGGGCTGATAGGGTAAATGGAATGAGTATAGCAGTGAAAAAATAACCTGTTATAATCACGGTTATTTTCTTTGAATTTCGTTTATATTGCTCGGCAGCCGCCTTTGTTTTTAAAGTGGGATACTTACCTCAACATGGATAAGATCAAGTAGGATAGGCCGTTGCGAGATACAGTCAACTAACTGCAGGGAAAGTTCTTTTAACTTAGTCTCCGGAATGAATCTTCGGACTTAGAATTTTTTAGCTACTTCGGGACTTGTAATAATTTGCTCAAGTCGGCATGAAGAATTTGATCTCTGTGTTACGCCCTCGTAGCGGGTAACAGAGAAGAGGCCAAGCCAAGAAGACTCGTCAGGCAGAGAGCTGTTATATAACTGTTATTTCTTTTTGAGCTCTATTACAATTTTTGAATGAACTTGTCTTGGGTCGATCGTATTTCTTATGCAACCTTATGAAGCTAGTTAATTCATCTCAAAGCTTGCTAGAGACCTGTATTCAGCGTTATAGTACGAGATTTTTCGTAGATAAATCATACAATATTTTATAGTGTTTTACACGGTACAGTTTTGGATACGCGAGGATAATGATGAAATTGCTGGAGCTTATGGTTCTGATATCTCGGATTTTTAAGGTAATTATGCCACAGATATTTGTGAACGTAGTCCATTAAAACGATAGAAAAGAATTAAAATAGTGATAACAATGAATATTGAGGCAACAGAAATTCCTTTTGTCTTAATACCACATTCTACTAAGAGAATCTACCTTCTACTAGGTTTAAGTGGTAACGACGTTTACTTCTGTGCTTCAATAAAGATATTTCAATGCGAACACACAAATAACGTTGAAGAATTTGTCCAGTATTCGGTGATAATTTCGGAGTCATATGTGTTGTTTCTAGAATATTCCTGAATTAATAAGATATGTGACATTTCACAGCACTTCAAAAGTATACAAATTGCGATATATTAACCCTTATTTATTCATATGCGGGCCAGTTCGTAATACTTCAGTTTAACTACTTCTATTATAGAGCACTGTAAATGCTGAGTTTTACGTTCCTTATAACACCTCAGCTCTTCTGAGCTGTCACTTTGTAAGATTTTTTAAATTCTTTTTTAAATATTTAATTGTTATATATAATTATGTTAATTTTAAGGTAATGAACTGGCCAGTTCGTAGTTTTAAGTCTATATCTATGTGTGATTGTGAGTTTGTAAATTTTGCTATATTGTGTGTAACTCTATTTAATCATGTAATTGTATGCTGTATATCTATGTATGTGCTAATATGTTAGATTTTCTTTCTTTCCATATGGAGTTTAGGGGGATAAAATTTCTTTTTACCAGAGTTGTACTCTCTCTTTCCCACTTCGAGCTAAACACCAAGCTGATTCGACCAATCAGAAAGCTGATCAGTTGAACTTTCCAATTCGTTTTTTGCGTAACTGACGCTGGCCAGAGAAGTAAGGGAAGGCCTATAAATACCATTGTTCTGAAAAGCTCCAGGCTCAGTAACCAGGACAGCACTTCGAGTCGAGACGCAACAAAATTGATGAGGAACAGGAGAGGGTGAGTCAAGTCCTCCACGGAGGCACGTATTATAAGTATATATTCTTCGAGGTGAAAGAGAGCAAGTTAGAGTACACTCTGAATTCTATTTTCATATCTATCAACTGGAGTGCATAAAATTGGTAATGAACTACTTTCCGACAACTAACTTTTTTTTTTTCTCGGAGAATTTTCTGAGCTTCACTCAGTTCGAGATCTTTGCCTTTGAAGGGGTCTTGAACTAGGTACGGTATGAAAGCTATCTTGAAAACCCAAACTCACGGAAGAGTAAGGTGGTTGGGTACGCCGTCTGGTACATAGGGAATTAATTCTTTGTGTCCATTGTATTAACAGACAGCGGAAGTCTGATCTCTAATTAAAATTAATATATTTGAATTAAGCTGCTCAGGTATTATTCAAATTTTTTGATAGGTAATTAAACTCAAGCTTTCGGTATTAAGAGATCAAGTAAATAACAGAGAGAGAGTGAGCAATAATATTCTACCGAATATATTCGTTTATTAGTCATTACTGTAACGGGTGGGCCAGACAGAGAGATAATTTCTAAATGTCGGGATAGTAAGTTAAAAGCAACTCATTTACAATCCAAAGTCGTTAATCCCAACAATAGCTCAGGCTAAAAGAGGAGACGGCTTTTGGAATTATTAATAAGAATAAAGGTGACACTTGTTGGTTATCTGCTTGACAATAGCTTTGCTAACTGAAGCAGATAAACCGAAGATAACTCCCCTCCTAAGCAAAATTAACTCGAAAAAGGCAAATTTGAGGCATATATTGTTAATAATTTAATCTTTTTGTTCCGTGGTGTGATGCAGAGAAGTATTCACATTACGGAGACAATGTGCTAACCTCTACGCCAATTGCATAATTCAGAACTATCAATTGGTTTGTGAATTTCATATACGAGTATATAGTTGCCTCAATAGAATTGTTAATTTATGAGAATAATTGATTGCTGCTGTTGCCTGGTTGCAATAGGGAATTGTTTGTCTGAAACGCCACATAAATAGAGAACAATTTAAACAAGGAATTAGAGAAAAATGGGGGTTCAAGATTAGAGCAAACAACCCACGAATTAGAGCCAACGTTAATCATTCAAGCTCAAAAGTGGGAAATAAAGAGAGCTTCTGGTTTAAATCCAAAAATAATTGTGTTTCCTTTAATTTACTGAATCTGTTCTTATTACCTGGTTTTCGAAGAGCACATGCTCCGATCTGCCTTCGTGTAAAGCTTTTGAAAGAATCTGGACGTTAGGTTAATTTATAATTTGAATGTTGCATTATATATTTTTTCCCTGTGTTAGCGAGGCTATCCAGGGTGGCGCCTATCCGAGCACTTTCTTTTTTCCTTTTATATATTTGCGAATTGTCAAAGCTTTAGGCCCACGGAGTGACATCCTATAGCCATGAAATGTACTAAAATACATGCAAAATACAAAAATGAGGATTAATGTAGCTTCAAGTACTTCCTAGGTGCAGAAAACCATGTATTTTACACACTCTTAAGGTATGTGTGTGTGCTTAGGTAGAGTCAGCTGTCTTAACCCTTATATAAAATAAGTTTGTACGATTAACTACCTAGCTTACGTATGGACTTACACAGCTAGCTCTGGCTTGATATCGTCACTCTATCCACATTAGGTCTACTTCTGTAATAGTGTTCAATGTATTTCATTATTTCGGATGCATAAAGTGTATATCTTATTCAAAATCATCACGGAGAAGGGGATATGCACGGATACATATTTATAGTGCCATCTACATTGTGTCCTTTCACATATATTTTGCCTGCAGCACATTCAAGACTTTACGCCCCATAAAAGCAATGAAAATCGCCTATTTTCAACTACATTGCACACTTTATAAGAAAAGTAGTAGATATTAGATTACATCGGAATTTCCACATTACACATTTTATAAAATATATTTCTCACGCGCATTTGAGACATTTCCAATGCTCTATGGCAGAAGTAGCTAAACTGTACTATTATTTGACTTTTTACACTTTCCTTAAGAACTTTGTTTTAGATCTTTATACCTGTAATAGTTGTTTGTGCCATCTTGTATGTTAATTTCTGCATCAAGTAATAACATGAATATGTTGTCTTTGTCTTATAATCAATAACAAACCAGTCGAATATGCAAGCACGCTATATTGCCATTAGGGTCGCTGCTGTATATTGTACGGAAAATCCGCTGAAAAATAGGAACGTTTATATTTAAAGAACACATCAGAGATGCCATGAAAAATAGTACGATTCGTACTTTAGACGACCAGAAAATGTAAACGATGAGATTGCATACGAGGGAACGTACGAGAAATTGTATCGTATAAAGTGGCCTTTATATTTGGTGAGTAGTGGATTATCATCAATAAATAGATATTTATATGAGCATGGGCAACAATTTGGAAGAATAACTGTACTCTGGATACAATACCATTGTGTGGCGTCATAACAGTTACGCCATTAAATTCCTCCATTCGTTTACTGTAAAAACACGTATAGAAAAAACAAACATTGTACGCAAATGTAATGGAGACGTTAAGTAACCAAGGTCAGTTTTTCTGAAAGTTTGAATTTTATTTAAGGTGTTTTGGAATCTCTGGCATACTAGGAGCTGACCAGACCGCCCACTATGGCACTTTGACAAAACTTGACAGACACGTAGTCCAATATCAGACTGACTTGCAGAAATTGGGCCGATGATAAGCACCCGGGTCAAAGACGACTTTTGATTTTTACATGTGAAGTCAATGGGAGCGTGTTTACGAGGACGCTCACCAAATTACAGTGTCTGATTTTGATGAAAATTCGTATGTAGGTACAGTGCTTAGGAAAACCTTCACAACTTCTAGCGTCTATGGTAAACAAATAACGACAAGGGGACCCGAGAAAGATGGAACGTAGAGAGAAAGTAAATCAATAAGAGAGTAAGAAAAATGCCTTTTCTTTTACAAACTGTTAAATATATTGAAAACAAATAGCTATTAATGGATACTGTACAGGAGGTAATTAATATATGCTGGAGGGTATAACGACAATGACCGCCACCTTGAAAGCGGCCATCATGACTTTGCTTCATTTTTCAAAAATATAGATGGGTCAAGTGATGGTCCATCTGCGCTGGAATGTTCCAAGAAATCCCATAATGATGTTAGTTTTGGTATAACTCTAATCCTGTACGACAAAATGACATGTTAAATTCACCTGGAGAATGTGTGAGACGAATGATGAGGAAACGTTTTCTGTTGAAACAGTTGAAGAAACGAAAACCAAACGGTCACAAAAATACTTCCCAACATAGCTGAAACCTCTAATGTAACCAGAATATTAACGTATGGATACGTGTGTGTTCGTACGACAATTTTCTCAATTTATCTATACATGTAAGCTTGTTTTCTCTTTCTTAATTATTGCAATTATATTGAGCTTCATATGAATTATGTAGCGCTATAAAATTAGAAAACAAAATCTAATTTTATGTTAAAATGTTCCGAAATACATTTCGTGCATGGTAATCAGTGGAAGAAGAGAAGGCCTTAACCATGTAACGGAAAATAAGCCCATAAATATATAAATTAATGCACTTACGGTATCCGCAACAGGCTTTTAGCAATATGTCACACTTTTACCAAGTGCAATTTCAATAGTATTAGTTGCAACTGAAACTGCCCCACCTACGTGCTAATGCATCACAACCTGTAGTGAGCCGTCACACTGCAAGGCCGACGTTTTATTAACCTCAAGGTTCTTGACCTTCTGCTGTTCAAAACTCGATTTGATAATTTCATTTAAAGACCTATTGAAAAAAAACTAACAATAAATATTAACAGAAGTATATAAAAGCACAACGAATATTTAGATCATCGACGCAGACATCTTCACAGTCAGACCATTGTTCAATAAAGCTATCTAGTTTACGTGAAATTCAAGGACATCTGGTAATTGTAAACGTTTCTTACTATGATCAGTTTTCATGTCTGAAAAATATTCATGTCTTGCGTTGGTTGGCTATTTATTTTACATTTCAGAACTAAAGCTTCTTAGCATAATGCGATTCAATTGCTCTTTAGGCAAGCAGATGGTCATTTTGCTTGCTAACTAATATAACATTTTCACCTGGCAACTAACTGCAATCAACACATTTGTGTTTGTTTATCACAAAAACCGTAATTCATTTGTGTTCATGTTCACTGTGCTGTGAAAGGCTAATCTCAATCCTCGACCAAAAGCTTCGGCCTGGTCTACAAGTAATGACAATATGTACAAACTAAAGCAAAGGAAAGAAGGAACCATAACTAAAGATCATAAAGGTAGCCTATTCCAGACCTACTAGGCCTATTATTTCTTGGAAATATTTAGTACCATGTTATACAAATCTCATTATGATGGAAAATATTACCCGCCACCCACTTGCAAATTTAATGATAAACTATTATAGTTCCCTAGAACGCACCCGCTCATTCGCCTAAATAATAATAATAATAATTTTAATAATATAAAATCACGTCACTGTATACTTGTTCTGCTTGAGAGAGTGATTATATATAGTCTATCATTCAGTATCATGTCAATAATCTACAAACATCTTAATGACATTACGGGAGGGGAAAACACCGACCACACCCATTTCTTCCTCTTATAGCCTACTCCCTACATCATTCGTTTTTTTCTTTTTCCTTAAAGAAAAAAGTGTCACCCAGCTCGGATTAGAGCTGTCAGGGCGGGTAGAATACACCATCGCTCACCATGGTTTCTCCGGTTCCAGCAAACGTTGTATCAGAGAGAACTTGCCGAGAGTGGATCAAATCCCATTAGGAAGAACCGCCCCTCCCGTGCAAGCGGGTACACAGGTTTAAAATGAATAATAGTCGGGTCGCAAGTCCCGCCGGAAAATGGAAATTGATCCGTCTATTTGCATATTCCGCCAGGACCGTCATTAGCCTGTTTAGTAATTCTGCATCCCCTGGTCCGGAGACCGAGCACTCATCCATCTCTGTCTTACGAAAAGTGAGTGAGAGAGAGAGAGAACTGGAAGGGAAGGCGGGGGTGTAATGAGGCACCCTCTACCGCCCAGTCACGTGCCCTCACTTCATCGAAGAGAAGGAGGAAGGGGATCGTCACTTTAATGCCCCACTCTATATGCAAATTTCGATCGAAGGCAGCAGAAAGCGTATACTGTTATAGACTTCCAGAGCCTTCCCAGTACCACCCACATTTGTCATCCCAGAAAACCACAGGGACTTTTATTCTCCCTGGATGTACCCTCTAGGCGATGGACTGGGGAAAAGAGATTGATGGATTGGGAACTGCGACTTCATCAACGAAGTACGTCACACTGACCCAAGAGCAGGTGTGTTTGTGTGTGTGTCTTGAAGCAACAGGTTTATAAGCCAATGGACAGCGGCTACGCAATGTACAGTAATTGGCTAACACAAATTTACTTATTCGGAAACACCGACGAGTTAGTACATAAAAGCTCGAATACCTTGAATTTGAAATTTAAGATGATAATACGCCTCAATCATTAATTAAAGTTTTCATTACGTACATTCAAGTTTCACTGGTGCTCACGTAACATGCTCCCTAAAATTTCATACATAAGTTCTTTCAGCGAATTCAACAAAAAATACTGGGAAAGTTTTCTTTGCGTGTTTGGAAACCTGTTTTACTATCAATATATTTTTTGGGGGGAGGAGGGGGTCCTTTAAGTCGAGTTAAACATTAGGGAAAAGTAATGAGGCTATGTACTCATGTGTACTTCACTATTCTTTCAATAAATGGTGTTTACATTCCAGGAAAAGAATGCTGTATCTGAAACATGATTTGGTGTTTTCAGATGTTTCAGTTGGAATAGCTTTATTATAACTGAAACAGTGTCGATACCAGCGATAGATCCAAACATTCTAATCACGCTATAGCGATAGTATATATGGACGATTGATTGCTTTCCTAACAAAGTTGAATCAATTCCTACATCTCTATCTCTGTTTGCTCACTCATCACTAAAATATGTTTGTCTACTCACTTTGGACACAATCGGATAAATACTGCTGGGTTGGACGTTTTAAATCTTTGTTACAAGGAGACATCACGCACGGATATTACAGATTTTAATTGCGCTGTTGTGATGAAAGTACACTTCTAGTCGTTTAAAATGATATACGCTTGTGGCGCCTGTAACTTTCCATTTTTTAAAAAGATATTGGAGCTTTTTCAGATTACAAAGTAAAGTGAGACTTGTGTATAACATTGACTCCATAGAAACCAGAGATGGTCAACCTCCGGAGTTCGGCCCTCAGAGGTTAGACCTCATCCTCATTTGGGTGAGATCAAGTGTAGATCCGTGAAGAAGAGGTCAGATCAAGTGTAGGTCGCGAGCCAGATCAGAATAGGAGTGGTCAGTGGCGAACTCCGTGCTAGAGTGTGAGGTCGATTGGAAGTCAATGGCAGGAGGGGAGGTCAAGTTGAGATCGAGGGCAAATTCCGTACTGGCGGGTGAGGTTGAGGGAGGTCAGGCCATAATAGACTTGCAGAAAAGCTTTAAACAGAAAGAGGTAATAGTGCCGAAACCTGGAACGGGGGTAAAACAGCGATGGCACATTCATGATACTGTATAAATATATTATTTGAAACGTCTTGAAAAGACAAACTCAGAAATACTGATTTCGGTAACTTTCGGCACAAACACAGAAGTTGACACTGATGTTGTGCATAGTAGGAAATGTTCGAACACGACAAAATCAGAAATGCCGATTTCGACAACTTCCGGTACGAACACTGTCATTGCCTTGTCAAGACGTTCAGAACTATATATAACATATATGTGTAATCAGTGGTCCACCCCGCTCCAGATTTCGGCATATTGTCAAAATTGGTATTTCTGATTTGCCTTGTCAAGACATTTCGAACGATTGTATATCATAGTGTGATATCATGTTTCCTTCTCCGTTTCAGGTTGCGGCACTGTGCCGAAAGTGGTTGACCAGAAATGACCTAAATCGGCAGACGTTTCCAACGATATATATAACATCCATGTGCGATCAAGGGTTCAGCCCCGCTCCAGGTTTCTGCACTACAGCGTTCGTGCCGAAAGTTCCGAAATTTGCATTTCTCAGTTTGCTTTGTTAAGGCATTTTCATCAATATATATATTATATATGTACGATCACTGGTTTACACAGCTCCAGAGATTTCGGCACTTCTGTGATATCATAAATGTCCATCATTGTTTTGTTTCACTCCAGTTCCAGATTTCGGCATTACTACCGAGAAACAAGTACAGAGAGTTTTTTATTTTATTTTAGTAACTATTGTCTTCAGCTCGTCTTGTTGCACACTGCATTGCTTCTTCAAAATACACAAACATCTACAGGGGTTGGACAAAAAAATCTAAAACGTTGAAAAAGTGTGAAAATCATACCTAGTATGGTGTGGGGCCTCCTTTGCGTCCAAAACAGCTTGGATCCGACGTGGAATGGACGTATACAGCTCCTGCATCGTGGTGTGTGGAATGTTGTACCATTCTTCCTCCAAAACATGCTCCAGTTCCTTAAGGGATGATGGTGGAGGGTAATGAGACCGAACACGCCTTTCTAACACAGACCACAATGGCTCAATGATGTTCAGATCTGGTGATTGTGGGACCCAGGGGAGGTGTGATAGCTCCTGGTCATGCTCCTCAAACCATGATTGCACCGTTCTTCCAGCGTGACAGGGTGCCAAATCATCTTGGTAGATGCAATCACGATCCGGGAACAATGTGTGGGCCATGGATAGAACCTGGTCCCCCAAAATGGCCTCATACGCCTTAGCATTCATCATTCCATGCAGAGCTATGATGGGACCTGCAGAAAACCACGATATCACTGCCCATACTGTAACAGAACCACCCCCATGCTTTACAGTTGGGAGCAGACAGTCTGGATCATAGGCCTGCGACGGTGTTCTCCATACGTAAACACGACCGGTTGTTGGAAATAAGGTGTAGGTCGATTCATCGGAATACATTACGTGTTTCCACTGATCAAGCGTCCACTCCCTGTGGTCCTTGCACCACTGGATACGCCGCCTCGCATTTACTGCTGTGACCAGAGGTTTGGCGATCGCGGCCCTGCCATGAATTTTCATTTTATGAAGTTCCCGTCGCACTGTTTTTGATGAAACCGGGTTTTGTAGGCCGGAATTGAGTTCAGACGTAATTTTCATTGCAGTGGTCTGTTTTTTAGATGCTACAATCCGTTTTAATGCCCTCCTGTCCCTATCGGACAGGATTGTCTTTCGACCACTGTTGTGCTTTGCAGACGTTGTTTGCAAATGCATTGTGATGCCCTCGTGACATTGGACACAGTGCCTGTCGATACCCCCACAGTGGTCGCCACTGTTGTCACTGAAGCTCCAACCAGACGGGCACAAACGATCATGCCACTTTGGAAGTCTGTCAGGTCGCCCATTTTACCGCACCACTTGCACACCACGACACTCACAGGTGAACTGAGTACTGCTGACGGAAGAGGAAGGTCCACATGACACATTGAAAACAAAACACGATCGGCAACCGCAACACGTGGTGTACAGTGGCGGGCCACACTTACGTGTCCTGTATGACGTGTTTTTAGATTTTTTGTCCAACCCCTGTATGTTCCCGGCAGGATTCGAACCCACAACTTCATGGACCGCAGCCCAGTAACCTAGTCTACACATCGATAATCTAGATCCACTATTTTCCAGGCTGTCATGCCAGACAAATCCCGAGAAGATAGTCTGAGATGGTCAACCGGACGTTAATCTTCACCCTCACCCTCCAACTCCAGGGCGAAAGCGAGTGGAGGTTGGTGATGAATTCTGCGCTGGAGGGTGAGGTCAAGTGGAGGTCAATGGCGAACTCCAGGCTGAAGGGAGGTCATTGGCGAACAGCGTTCCGCAAACTGTGGTCCGCGGACCACAGGTAGTCCTCGAGGCCTGACCTTGGGCAGGCACAGGGTGGTCTGTTGAGCATACGAACTAAAAAAACTGGTCCGCAGTTGAAAATAGATTGCGGAACGCTGAGCGAACTCCATGCTGAAGGGTGAGGTCGAGGGTCAGATCAGAACTGGAGGGGAGGTCAGTGGCGAACTTGGTGCTGGTGAGGTTGAGGGAAATCAGGCAAAAATGGACATCTATGGTTGAAAGGAGCTGGCTTGTGAAATTCCGACCCTGGAATAAATCCCAGTGTATGATATTTATTATTATCATTATTTTTACTGACTAGCTTTGATGCTAATGTTCGACAGACGATGTTATAACTAATTCCTTTATATGCAAAGAAACAAACAAAAGGAAAGAATGGAGCAGTAGTGACACGCTGAACGAATAATACTAATACAGATTTTTAAGCACATACAGTATATCATAATATCGCGTATCAAATAAAGTAAAATGTGTTTAATGTACTTTCAACAAATCAAACATAACATTATGTGCAACGATAACTGACAAATGAGATAATGACAATAATAAATACTGATAAAAATGAAAGAAAAAGTATCATTTATCAGGATTCAAACCCGAGTCTACAACTTCACAGCCCACTTCCTTTTTAATAGAACTACTGCTACACAACTGCGAAACTCCATATGCTGTGTTACAATATAAAGAAGATTCAATATCTAAAAAAATAGGGGGAATTGACAACCGCAACAGTGTATTTGCAACTTCCCAAAGCTCAATTCAATAGGTGATACAGTGCGAGATGCCATACCGCTAAATTACAAAAGCTTGGCGACTATGAACATTTTCTTCAGTAATAAAACTGAATAAAGAGTGTAGACTAAATGAAAGTAAAAATTTCAGTAGCTGATAAATTTTGTGGACGACATTCACGATCTAAAATTTAACATGCTTCATTTTTTACCATGCTTTTATAAACTTGGTCTGTCTGTTCGGTTCAAACGTTTTAATCAATTTTTCATTCACTTCCTATTGCCCAAGCGACCTGAAACTTGGGTGTGCTTGATGACAATACAGAATGAACTACGCATAAAATTTTGATTTTCAAATCCAAGATGGCCGCAGCCCCATTTTAATAATTTCCTAGTCTGGCCAAAACACCTGGCAGTTCCGTAGCCCGGACTTGATATCTGGAAGGGATCGCGCATCAATACACTGCACGAAGAAAGCAAAAAACCACTGGAAAATACTAGAAAACAAGGTGTGAAATAGAGATGGGCAAAAATAGCTTAGCAGCTAGTTGTTCACTGCTATTTCGGCTAAACTGCTATCACTGCAATCACCGATAAAAAGTAGCTACTTGCTCAACTGTTGTTTTTCTCCGAAGTTTGCTAAAGGTAAAACTCACTGCTTCCTTTTTTCTAAACAAACAGAACTGCTAGAAGAACGGAACCAAAGGGCAGAGAATTGTCTGCGGAGAGGACAATCATGACATGTGAACACTACGTAATTAGTGGCGTCGGTTAAGAGATCTTTTCTGTTTACTTTGATTCTGTACTCTAATTCAGATTTCATAAAGAAATAGTAAAAAAAAGGGGGGGTAAAGCATTGGATGATTCAGTGGTCCCAGGTTCGGTACTCGTTCAGCTAAAGTTTTCATTTTTAAAGAGAAAAACCTTTTTTTCTGCTTGCGAAAAAGGCTCTGCTTTTGCGATTAGACTTTTTCCTTCCTTTTAGGTGAATGAAACAATACAAACTTTAAACGTTTTATAAAATTCACAGACACAGGTTGGAAAAAATTGGGTTAGGATTTTTTCTTCTTAATACTGTGATCGCCTCTCATTGTCAATCATTATTAATTTTGTATTTATTCTTAAATTTTCATTTTTGTAATCATATTTCTATAATTAACTTTTATTTTTCACATATATTTTATTCGGTTGTAAATTCTAAAGAATAATAAAGATGGCGGGCAGAGAATCTCAACACGAACTCCTTTTAGCAAAGCAATATACGGCTAAACACACACACTTACGGAAATTATGACTTAGACCTATTGTTCTACTTTCCTTTAAGC